>JAZGTK010015844.1:0-13021 GCA_036877625.1 Ambastaia sidthimunki
TGCCTTATTTCACACATCCATGGTGGTCATAAGCAGTCTCAGGTTCACTTCAAAAATCCTTGATACATTGTTACACAACAGTGGTCAGTTGTGCAACGTTTATTGGAGCCGCAAGGTTACAACGGCTGCATGCAAACACGTCACAAAGTTATTTTTTTGTTTTTTTTTTTGTAATTCCTCAGCATCTAAAGATGGGGGAGGGATGGACCCATAAACACAGGGGCTGGCTGAAGTCCCCTCAGAATTGGCCATCCAGTAATTCTGCACTCAGGCTGTGAAGTTGGGAGTCTTCTGCCACAGGAGGATGAATATATAGAGATCATTACAGAAGCCTGCCTTTTAGAAGGTATGGGCATTTCTACAGACACCACAGCCCAGAGCAAACTCTTCTCCTGTGGGAGGATGTACCACATGCAGAGGACACTCACTGCCTTCTAATTGTTTTCCTTTTGGTCCTAAAAGGGGAGAAAGAACAAAAATAATTTAGTTTTGTCTGTCCATTTTCTGTTAAGCTTTCTAAGATCAAAAAAAGAAGCATCTAACTTAAAAAGGCAGTAATTCAATAAGAAAAGAATTATACAAGCGTCTCAAACAAATACAAAGTAAAAACAGACGTTTTTATTTTAAGCAGTTTTTAGGTTACCAGCAGGACAATGAGGCAGGTCTTCTTTGGGAACACTGGTCATCCTTTGGAAGTCGTCATGACAAGCATTGCAAAAATGTGTGGTGCCAAAACAGAAGAACACAGCCACAGAACAACAGTAACGGCATTTATATTCCAGGAAATCAGTTCCATGTTTAGAGCACATCTGCAACAAAAATCAAGTATATGTATACGTTTAGTGTACCAACAATACACAATGCAAACATTTTTTGCTGGTAAAACTTTGCTCTAATTACACAGTACAAATACTACATCCAAGTAGCATTCCACCATAAAATAAAAACAAAAAAATTACATAAAATAAAGCTACCATTAAAAGTTTTTGCACTTTCCCAGTCCTTAAATTGAATCAAGGCTTATGGGGTCACAAAATCTTTTTGGTGGTGGGGGGTTAATCAATATGTAATTATTATTATTATATATTGCAAAAATATTATTATATTATTACTCTTTTAAATGGCAAATGTAATATCACATTTGGATGGTGACAAAGCAACAGACTCAAAAGGGCAACTATGGTGAAAGAACCAGGGCACTAAATATAAGGCTTTAAGACCTGTAAAAGTATGTAACTTCAAATTTTAAGACATTTTAAAAAAGTAGAAAATAATAAGATGACTTCAAAACTCATTGGATGGTATGCTGTCAGAATCAGTACTGGCACAGAAATAGTTAATTCATAAACATTCCCAGAAAGCAGTGTTTAAGGAACTACTTAGTGAGTGAAAAATTCAAGTTTTACACAAAGTATGGATGGATTATATATAGCATAAAAAGCGCAAAAACATTGTTTCATTTGTAGTCATTAACAAGCTGTCACTCCTGAATGAACTAGGTCCATTAATAATAAAAGACTAAATGTTTACAATTTATGTAAGAAATACAGAAATCCCGATATGGAGTGGATAAATATAGTAAAAAGACAGAGAGGAAAATTACTCATCAGAAAAGTCAATGCTTTTTCTTCCTGACACCAAGTGGAGTTTATTATTCTCCATTTTTTTTTTTTACTAAAAATAAAAAACTATAAAGTCTATTTTTTACTTATGGGTGATCCCCCCAGGCCCCCTCAATTCTGTTGTATGTTTTTTTTTTGATTCCTATTATTCCCAAAAAAACAACACTGTAATAAAATGATTTGTTTAAATCAAATCTTCACATTTTTAAAACAAGTGTAACAAATGAATGTCAAAGCAGAGTCATAAACATTCTCATAAATAAATTACATTCTCATACATTTTTACAATGTCTTTCACACTATTATTCCACTGACCTGTGCTCGGGACACATCTGAGCACGCTCCACAGATGAGCTCACGGGGATCATAATCATCGCCTTGTCCTGCCTCAGCGTCACAGCGAGCTTCTCCTCCAAAATATGCCTGAAGGTGTCAAAAGTCACAACTGTTATCAGTGTCCTCTAGGTCAGGGGTTCCCATCTGTCTGTAACTTATGGCCCACCAATGATTGATTAAAAAAGGACCACCTTTCCAAATATGAGAAGTTTTAACACAGAAAATTAAAAAAGTACACTGATGCACTGAGCTGTCAATCTGTGTTATGCCATTGTAGCAGACTTAGTCAAGTTATATAAATATATAATTTAAAAATGGAATAATGGTCATTTTCCAGAACATAAAAAAGAATGAAATAAATCAATAACAGAACAGATACACATTTACACACCCAGGCCAACATACCTCTACCAATAACAGAGCAGGTTAGAAACACAAAGGGAAAACACCCTCTCTCTATTCAACAGTAGTAAAGTTTAACAATGTTTTTTGCACCAATTCAAATATTCCATCAAATACAATTAGCAATACAAGTGTAGCTGTTTAAAATAACCTTACATATTAAACAAAGTTAAAGTTAATAAACATCATATCAATATTACATGTATTTTTTTTTATAATAACCAGCAAAAAACACATCTTACCCCTTCCTGCAAATCCAAAAATCAAAGTTGTGATATTCAAACATAAATAGACTTTGAGACTATGCATTTTTAATAAGCTTTTGTTCTATTAATCCATAAGAAAAATTAGGTATAAAAATGAGAACATAACATTTGTCAATTGGAAAAATAAAAACTAACCAGTTGGCAGTAGTTCGCCACTGCCTTTTTAACCCACCAGATGGCGCTCTGAGGCCCACCAGTGGCCTCAAACCACTTCCAGCATAGTGTCAATCTGACCTGATTATTATACTCTTATATTTCTAAACCTTATTTAACATTAAGATCATTTAAAACTATTTACTCTGAAAGAAATGTTATGTCATCCCAAACCTATGTGACTTTACATGCAAGTTTTCTGAAACCACATGATAGCCTCACTGTGTTTGACAACTTCCATCCAGTTCCTTACACAAAGCTTACAGTATGAAAGAACAAATAATGTCTGGTGTCATCAGTGTCAAACTTACTGTAATCTGTCTTAAAGTGCCAAGTTTGAATATGTGCACATGCAAATTAGATTTGGCTTGGAATAGCGCACATGTATCATATCAACAATTTAACGGTTGTTTCTATTGTGAGGGGCTGAAAATGTTGAAGCTAATTGTCAACATCTTGCAAACTGCAAAAACTTTCAAGAAAAGAGTGTGGTCAAACCTTTTTACACTTGAAGCAGACGTAGTAAGCATATCTGTTCATGGCAAATCCTGCTGGGTCGTTGTAGAATCGAGCTCCAGACATTGTGATGGCTTCACTCTTGTGTAAACCTTCATACTCCAGTCTCATCAAAGCCTTCCTCCTCACATCCTCATAAAGCTCTCTGATGGGGTCCAGCAGATCTTTCAGGACAGAGTGGTTTATCTTGTTCTTTAAGAAATAACAACAGACCATAATAGTAACACATTAACAAACCAGTCTTTTTTACAAACCAGTTGTAAACAATATTTCAAGATTCACATGTTCTTGGCAAGTCTACAACAAAAGGATTTTTTATTTTAATTATTGCTGTGATAAATAACAAACATGCCCTAGCATGTTAAAGCTCTGCACCAATTACAGTGTAATTATTGTATTTACACTGCCTATCCCTAAAGATAATATCCAACACAGCACTATAACAACCTGTAATGAATGGAGTCTTGCTAATGCTATAAAATGAACTAATAATGCTGTCAGAGAATTACACGCCTATCCATAATTTTAATAAAATGCATTTTTTTTACATGCTCTGTTCTACAGAAAAGCACCATAAAAGTAGAACATACAACTTTATCATACAACTGTATATTAGGACAACTGAAGCCATACCATAGCTTTATATAAGAAACTGAAAAATTAGAATAAAATTAAATAAATATAGACTAAAAATAGACTGAAAATTAGATAAAATATCACTAAAGGCCTAAAATCTTCCATTCCATCACAGCTCCCAAATCTCATTCAGTAACATATACTTAAATATGCTGCACGAAGACAATAATTCTTGAACGACATTGTACCATGACACACAGGAAACATTTACATTGCTTCAGCTTAGAAGTTTCAGCTTAGAAGTAACTACTAAAAGCAAGTAACTATTAAAATTCCATTCTGCTTTTACACAAAGCTATCAGAGCGCTTGAGCTGACTTGAAAAATAGTGAGTCGTATAAACTTATGGTGCTAATTCCTGTTTGAAGCTTGACAGTAAAAAAATAAATCACAAACTTTCAATGTATGGAAAACAGTAGCTCAAACATTCTTCCAAATGTCATTTTGTGTTTGATGGAAGAAAATGTAAGGAAACAAATGGTGCATAAAAATTGACAGAATTACATTTTTCGTAAACTATGCCTTTAACATTTATAAATAAAGTCCAGACCTTGCAAATAGGACATGACATGAACCCAAAAGTGATCCTGGGCCCAATCCAGCGGTTGTCCAGAACCCTTCGTGTACACTGAAGATGGAATACATGACTGCAGTCCAGCTAAAAACACAACAGAGCAGATTGTTCTAGACTGAAAGTTTTAATGAATTTTATATCCATGCAGAGAAATAATTTTTTCTGAACCTGAATTGCCGGGGCTGCTGAGAGGGCCTCAGTGAAGCAGATCATGCACATATCATCAGCATCCTGTTTCAGACAGGTAGCAGTTTTGTCACAACCATGCAGGCAGGGAAGACACATCTCTTCATTTTTGACCCCGCCACATGGGTGACCACATGGATGAGTCTTACTGCATGCCAGTTTTGCATACTCCTACACGAAAGAGGTAAAATAAGACAATATGCTTGTACCATGTGTTTTACCATGTAATAGAACATATCAATGTGACACCAAAACATGAAATTCTGAGTGTGTACCTGACAGTCTTGGTCTGAACATACGCTTCCAACAGCAGACAGCTCTGTACCATTCCTGGTGCCACAGAAGCGGCAGATGTCTGAACTGCTGGATGCTGGTTTACCTAAATGACAATACAATTATGCTATATTAGCTTTAACAGTCTGTAAAAACTGGGGGACACTAAAACAATAAAGCAGCCTCAATAGGAATTAGTTGTTGCGACATAGCAGTTAAAGTAGAAAAAACAGGAATTAACCATGGCATGCATTAAAAATGCCATCAATAGTGTCACACATTTCCCATAATGAATTTCAATTATTTATAATCTTTTAATTTTTGAGCATGTTAAGCTATGGTGCTTATACAGACACGGTTTGAGTCCAGCTTGCAACATTTTCTGTTCCTATTCTTCCCTCTCATTGTTGAACATACTATGTTCATTAACCTTAACATTTTTTTAATAAAAATTAGAAAAAGTCACCTGTGTGCTCACGGAACTCCACCATGGCCTTCATGGTCTTGGAGTCAGCCAGTGCCATGAGCCAGAAGAGTTTCGTTCTGCCGCAGCCTTCATGTAAGTCTACCTTGATAGCCTCCTCCTCTTCTTTAAACACCTGCAAACAGCCATGAGATGTGTTATAAATGGGGAAGTAAATCATTGGAAATTTAATAATTCTGATTTTGATTTTAATTCCAACTTGACTTGCGGTTCCATTAACCTTTTTTTTTTAGTATTTGAGAAAGCACTTTTAGTTAATTTTAAAATATATTTTACATATTTTTTAAAGAACTATTCATTTCAACAAAATGTATCATGTGCAATTTTGGAATCGCTAAAGACTATCTGTTTCCTAACAGGTTTCATTGATCACTGTGAGAACATGCCTCTCTTCTTCAAGACCCCACCACCCCCAACCCCAACATCTTATTATAAATTATTTTAAGTCATCTTGAGGCCCCCTTGGAAGTTGGTTGAGGTCCCCTAGCCCCCTGGTTGGGAAACAGTTTAAGGTTATGCAATGACAAAATTATTTGGTTTGGCTAATAAAAATTATGCACAGGTTCCCTATTCCTAGGTCAAGCAAGGAGTCAGCATTGATCCACAAAACACAAATGAGATCTGAATGTGATTTAAGACCGACCTGTCTCTGGTGGCTACGTGTCCGTCGGTGGAGATGTAGGAATCGGTCACAGTCAGTGCACAGGTTTCCACATGCATTACATAGAATGATGGCTGCAGTCTCCCCATCGTCATGGTTATCACACATGGGCTGTAAAGAGGTAAAAAGCCTATAGTTTTCAAAAGTGCTGAACAAAAATTCCTCCTTCAGATATGTCCCCTTGCATCAGAACACGATTTCCATTTGTAAATGTAGCATTGTACACTTAGCTTGTTGGTTCTAAGGGCAAAATGTTAAATGCTCATTCTCTTTATAAATGGCTTTGGATAAAACGAATAAACGTAAAATGTAAATGATTGAGTTTTATTGTAGACCACAGGCATATTAGACATTTTGTGCTGTACCATCTGCTTCTGCTGCCCGTCTTTGCCCATCCAGCGACCAGAGGATAGCCGGTCAACATGGTCCTGATCCAGAACACACAAAGAGGCCAATGCAAGCCACAGCTAAAAGAGCAGAAAAAACAACTTTCCTTAGTGCTTTATGTTTTACCACATTAATAGTTATAAAGTTTAACAGTTTTTACATTTAAAACCAGTTTATAGACCTTGTAACCACAAAGCAATTTCTAGCTGAATAAAATATTTTGTTACTGTTGTTTTTTTAGGTCAAGTAACCTGTGTAAGGTGATATTATTGCCAAGCTCTACCGACAAATAACCTTTCAGCCTGGCATCTGACTGAATAATTTTGGGTAATACCAGCTAAGCGTAAAAATTGAGAGCAATCATACCCTAGTGGTGGCGATGCAACGCACTGGAGATCTGTGTTCCTCTTCCATCTTGGTGAGGGCAATGATGGTCTCAGCTATAGCATTCTTGGTCACTCTGGACCAGGCGTCTGAAAGGTGCCCCTGGGGTAAAAAGACACTTAAATGATTAAGTGAAGACTATTTTTGCAAAGAGCAAATTACATTAAATTACATCAGCTATGATTTACATCTGCAGGAGATAACGATACATGTGATATTTCATGCAGCTCAACAAGCAGGTCTGATAGATATTAAGATGAAGAAAAGGGCTATGGATTATCATTATTACAAGTCATTATTACTCACAGCAGCCATGTCTTTAACAAGTTTAATGATAATCTCAGCTATCTGTGGCGGAGTGGAGCCCTTCATCCACCAGTGACTTTCTCCACGCCGTATGTAGCTGCAAAAAAATGTGCAGGAAGACCAACAGAAAGTCAAATAAACACTCAAATTAAGCCTGAATGACAAAAGCTGCCTCCCCATTAAAACTCCCCATATAATTAAATGCAAATTATAATTGGCCTTGGTCAGTGTCAGTAGGCTGCTAAATTAGAACCTCCATATTACCACTTAACAAAATTAAACTTTGGAATGACACACTGACCTCAACATCCATGCTTACCTTGAGTTAAAGATCATAGGCAGAGTAACTGTCGTGACTCCTTTGCCTGCAGCCATGCCAGCTGTGCCAACTATAGTGGTGCCCTTAGCCTTGAGCTGCACTGTGAGGGCCTTAGCAATGCAGCCCAGGAACATATCTAAAATGGCCAGTTTGGTCCAGTCGCCCTTCTCAGTAGAGTGGATGATGTCACTGATGTCAGCTGGTGGCAGGGCCTTTACACCAATGACACTGGCCAAGCGCATGGGAGTAACCTCAGGAAGAACACGTCTGAGCAGTGATGTCACCTGCATGCAGAGAACAATCAATGTTTCATAACAAAACCTACAGAAAAATATGTTTTTTTAATGACTGATAACCAAAGATCAGGGCAGTCTATGACAGATACAGTATGACGACACTATCTATACATAACATTTAAAGAAAGCCAATAAAATCGCTAACAATACCACATTTACGTTACACAATATTTATTTACATTTATTTTTTCATAATTGATTTATTATGTGAACAGAGTGTCAATGTCAAAGCCAATTTCCAACACCACTAGAAAGTAAACTTGAAACTATAAAGTTTTTATTAGGCTACTGATATGACTAGAATCTTCATCTCATGTAAGTGTACATTTTTTAAAAGAAATATTCATCTCTTTGTGTCCTTTTAGTGCAATATTCCATTTCTAAAAAGAGAAAAATACCAGAATGTGCCTTTATTTTGGACTGTTAGTTTCAACAAGTGAGTTTCAACTGATTCAATAGCACACTAATCAATAGTGTTTCCAGAAATATGTGCATTATAATTATCACTGAAGTAAAGTACAAAACTTATTTACAGTAAATGCACAAAAACAACTCATGTAAAAGAATTCTTTGTTGTTGAACAGAACAACACAAACCTGTCTCTGGACGCGTGGTGAAGCGGTGTGAAGCAGGGAGAAGAGGTCCTGCAGCAGGGTGAGCTGCTGAGCCAGATACTGCCTACCAACGTTAGATCCACTCAAGGCCAGAACCATAGACAGCAGCTCAAAACAGTAAGCATCAGACGAGGCATCATCATCACTGGGCTGAGAGTTTGCATTCTCCTTGCTGGAGATGGTGTGCTCCCATTCTTCACGTACACGCGTGGTCTCCATACGGATGGCTTGGACGATATGAGCACATACCTGGCGATACAAACAGTCAGAGGGTTTTGTTATTAAAGATGATATTAAAGATGCAATCTTTAGTGCAATCTTAAGTAACTTTTGTAGTTAAAATGAACAAAAACAGTTACTGAGCAAGTACGTAACAGTTAGTGTTCAGTGTAATCAGTATGTCTTCTTACCCTAATTCACAATGGTAAGCTTATAATAATGCTTTATAATTTAAACTGTTGGGTCCTGGGATATGTTAGTACGGCTTAATTTGACTTCAACATATGCAAAGAAAATAAAGTATACATAAAGTAACCTGCAATTTTCAAACAGAGATGATAGAAAGTTACATATTGTAGTTTTAAACAAATACAGTGTTCACAAAGAAGGGAATACAGTTATGAAAAGTGAACATATGTGCCCTACCCAAAATTCTAATATCTGTGAATTTACACACATTTTTAGAAAGACTTTTTCAGCAATTCACAGAAACTTAAGAACTGAAAAGAAGCCTTTGGAAATGGTTTCAATTTAGAAAACTTTACACAGTGGTGACAGGGCATGATAGGTAGGAACAAGTGTAGAGGCACTAAGGTGCAGACCCCACAACAACCCCTAAATTTCTAGCTATGGCCCTGGCTTTACATAGACATTGATTAGTGTCCCACTTTTATTTATAATTGATCTGCAGTTGGCATGCTACTAAGCTAACAACACCATGGCCAAATAAACAAAAATACAAAGCTTCTAAAAATATTGGGTAAAGCAGTCCATTTGTAATTAAAGTGAACTAGTTATAATGAATACTGTTCAGGCTTTAATTAATTGTATTTATAATTGACTTTTCCTGCTTTGCATGCCCTCCTATATGGTTTATTTTTCCCTGAGCTTTTAAGCAATTTATTCTGGGCTAGGCTAGCTACTTCTGTGAAGTACACATATAACACTGCTTTAGAATTTTGCCCAAAAGTTATCTCAGAGGGCAGCTATCAATTTTTAAAACAGCATTCATATTGCAAATGTATCTACAATGACCAAAAATGCTGCTTATGCTGGCAATTTTTAGAACAGATCTTTAAAGTACAGAGTGGTATTGGTGGCAATACCTGTTTCTGAAGATTAGTCAACTTGCTCCTGCTGAATATAATGCCAACCATGTGCTCCTTCAAGTCTGCATCAGATGGAGCCTGAAGAGAAAAAAGTAAGAAACAATAACAACATTTTACGCTTTGGCACTTCATAGTTCAATGAGCAGTGGTTGTAGTAAGCCAGCAAACAAATGACTTGTCAGTATTGACCTTGTCTTCTCCTTCAGGTGACGAGAGTAGGTTCTTCTCCTCTTGTTCTGGTGTTGGTTCTGCATCGCCACAAATCAGTTTTCCAAATACCTACACAAGAAAGTATGAGTATTCTAACATTTTGGTCTCCTTAAACAAGATTGGTTTGATTGCTTGTTTTAATCCTCTGTACAAAAACACTCTGTGATCTGGTTTTTGCCAGGTTTCAAACTCACCTGTGACGTAATCAGGCGGAACACACGCAGTGTCTCAGCCTCACAGTTCTTCTGCTGGGCTACACTGGCTGATATTTGCCCAACAATCTTGATGCTCTCACCCTCCTTCCAGCCAAGCACTTTGACCTGTCGGACCCTTAGCGTGTTCTCGGGACCCTTAAGCTCAATCTTGATCACGTGATGGTCCCCTACAGGCAGCTCACTGGTGACCCAGCCCATGTGCCTTGAGTCCAAGTCAATCTGACAAAACAAAAGTTCACTTAATGAAATGACCCTGGAGACCTCAAGAGACCCAGATTCTGCTAAAGTGTGAGCTGCTATTTGTAATTGATGTATTATAGCCTACGTTGGTCTACACTGTTTTATAAACCTTTGAAAAGTGTGCATCTTGGGTAGGCTTATTTTAAGACATTCCTAGAATTTATTGCAATTTGAATTTTTGACAACAAACACAAAGGAACACAGCCTTACAATTCTTTTACTGGGCTTCTGCTTGGCTAAATGTTAAAGTTTGGTTTAGTCATTTGAAGAGTAATTAGTATGCCTTACATTTAATAACTGAAACTTGTCAGTCGTGCATGATTTAAGATCTTTAAAGGGACAGTTCACCCAGAAATTATTAATCTTTATTATTTACTCACCCTCATATCATTCTAAACCTGTATGACTTTTTTTGCTTCTGACGAACACAAAAGTAGATATTTTGAAGTACACTGATAACTAAACAACAGTGACACCCACTGACTTCTAATGTATGGACATAAAACCACTTTGACATTTTTTTAAATTATCTAATTTTGGGTACCACAGAAGAAATAAAAACAGGTTTGGTATGCCATGAATATGAGTAAACAGTGGAATAATTTTTATTTTTTGGGTGAACTATCCCTTTAAATCACCTGTAAACTTATTTTGTAGCATGTGTTTTGGCTGAGTCATTATGAATTATTATCCACAGACCATAATGGAAAAGAACCCAGGCTGTCAAAGGGAGGAACAATGGCTAATTGTAGAACAACCAAACTCAGCCCCACCTGTTTGATCCTGCAGAGATCTTCTACAGCCTTCCCACACAGGAACGTCATTGATGTTACTTTATTCTGAGAGAACAGATTATAAGTCATCAGCTGATTATAAATCACACATGAATAAATGTAGAGCAACAGAGCCTGAAGATCATCAACTTACTCCAATGTCACGAGAGTTGTCTACATGTACAGAAACGTAGGAAGCAATGATTCCTTTAACACAGCTGATAGTGATGCTCTTTGTTTTGTTCTTATCTTCATCCCCAGACTCCCAGAATGTCTCAGTGGAGCCATCAGTTAGGCTGCCAATCATGGCTGGTCTACTGGATGTTTTAATGTCCACCATGCTAGTCAGATCTTTCAGACAGGTCACCACACAAAGTTCCTGTAACAAATATAAACAGACGTTATGGTGTGCAACAAGAAAGCAGATCTATACAGTCAGTCAACATAAATAAAACATTTTCCACCTGACTGATTGCTTCATATCCAGACTGGACACTGATGTTAAAACTCTCCTCGCTGTCTCCATCATCTGATTTGGACAGGATGTTATTGATATGGTGAAATACATTACTCTGGTGCAGGAACTGATGATCTGACTGTTTGAATTTCAGACTCCAACATCTAGTGAACCAGGAAAACAAACAAATTGGATTTCTGTACATTCTCTGAAGTGAATATGTCTGGTGTTTGCCTGTGTAGAATTCATTGTCATGATGTTGGTTGGTTGCCAGGGAATCGATATTTTGTTAAGGTGTTCAAAATAATCTTAGCTTAATGCTATGCAGTTGCTAGAGAGTTACAATAGACCATTAATATGTGGTTGCCTGCTGCACACTTTACAACAACTAACCATTCATAGATGTAGCAAAATCTTGCCCAAGGCAAGCACCTCCAATGACCAGCCCCCAGTCACAATAAAATCTTGTATAGTATTACAGATTTATGCTGGTTTAGCTCTGTCCATAGGGTGAAAATACCTTAGGGCCATCTGTTGAAGGGAGCTTCCGCTAGGCAGGGACATCATGAGATCAGAGATGGTCTGGAGAAGACAGTGGAAGGTGTGAGGCAGTGGGTGAGCCGCTTCTCCAGCAATGAGTATGTCAGAGAGTGGGTGCTCACAGACGCATAAATCCTTCTCCTGCAAGAAAGTAGACCTCTGATGTCAGAAACCTCTGGTTGTTAATTAGGAACGAAAATAAACAATTAGTTTTTTTTCAAACCTGTTCAACGTTTTCCTTGTTTCCTTTGTTCTCCTCATCCTCTACTTCTTCTGTCTCAAAGGGAGATGGGGTCAGAGATGCCACAAAGTGCCACAGGATATCATGGAGGGAGGTGGTTTGAGTCACATTACACAGCAGCCAGTTAAATGCCTGACAAGGAAACATTATTTATAAAAAAACTGCTCAAACATTTTTGCTCAGAACAATTTCTAGCTGAAGATATATTTTACCCAGAAAACCAGAAAAAATGTATTGTTATTAATACATTTAATATTTAAAATGTAAGAACTTTAAAAGTTCTTTATAAACTCTGAATATTATCTATAAATTACAACTCAATTTGTCTATATCTTTAGTGAAAATGGAGATTACTGCTGACCTCCATGGCAAACACCCTGCAGGCTGATTTGCGGAGTGCATGTTTCATGGCCATCTCCAGACCCTCTAGATCATGATGCTGGATTACAAATGCCAACACAGGCCACTGAAAGTTTCTCTCGCCTTTGCTGAGAGAGCCATGGGCAGAGATCAGTCGAGACAACTCAGGAGAAGGGTGACGAAGCAGAGAAGACCCAACTTCTGCAGAGACCAGAAGAAATTAACTTACACAACACACACTAA
>JAZGTK010015845.1:0-13021 GCA_036877625.1 Ambastaia sidthimunki
GATATGAGGGCCATCTGCTCTCCTGGCTTTTAATGTTTGTAGTATAAAACAACAATAAAAAGATTACAGCATTGCCAGACAGCTAGAGAGAGAGCGAGTAAGAGATGTATACTATAGCCAGATGGGGAAAACAGCTGTAGCAGACACTGTAAAGTCTAACAGGAGGCAAAGAGGAAGATGGGACAGTGGATAGTGACCATCAGCTTTGAAAAACTTATTTAATTCCTGTCCAGCACCAGGTGTTCTGTCATTGCAATGGACAGGAAAGACGTGCTGCTTTTTGTTTTAGACAAGCTTTGATTCGCAGCAGTTATAAATCATCTCTGTTACTTTTGATATTCACCAGAAGGCTTTTCTTTCTGTTTTGTGTCTGTTTGTGTTTTTTGGATTAAGTATCAAAACCAAGGTGGTTTATTTAAAGGTGTAGTTCACCCACAAATAAAAATTCTACCATCGGTTTTTTACCCTCATGTTGTGCTAAACCCATATGACTTCCCTTGGAACCTTCATTAAAAAGAGATATTTTGATGAATGTTGATGCTGCCTTTTTCCATAAAAAAGGGGTCATTCTGCTTTTTGTTTTACAAAAAAAAAAGGAATCCTGTGGGTTTGGAATGACATGAGGGTGAGTAAATGAGGACAGAATTGGGTGATCTATCCCTTTAAGTATTTAACTTCATGGTTGATTTGTAAATGGTACACAATAAGGTGACTCAACAAAATCAGATTGTGCTAATAACCACGTGGAAATTACCTGTGCCAGTCTGAGCAAAAGCACAATTTCAAGCTCTGGGGAATGTTCAGTTGTTGCTCTATTGCAACTTTTCCAACGTTTCATCTGGTTTATTTATAGAACTCTATCCTTTGATACTTTCCTTTGCTGTGAAGAATGTGATTTTTCTTCTCTGACAGTTCAGAGGAAAAACCTGAAATTGCGAAAATGTAGAGCATTATTTTTTCCTTGCTATTGAAAAGAGTGGGTGCCCACTTTTACATGCTGTTAAAACAAAACAAAACAAAACATGAACTGCTGCCTTTGTGTTGCTTTGTATTTTTTTGCTGACCTTTCCTTTGGCTCTGTAGGAAACAAAGATATTTTGCTTGGTCAAGACAGGTGCGTTTCCTCTGTTAGAGTGATTGTAAAACAGGTTAAGCAGACTGTAAACAGGTTAAGCTTTCAACACAACCCTCAGTGCCAGATATGGGCAAGATATATTAACTAGTTAAATGTTTATTTAAATTTTGGCATTTAATTGAATGATTGCATCAGTATCGATTGTCGATAGATAATTACATTTTTCAGTTTTGGCTTTATACTTTTAACTTTTTTTTAGTATTACGTGTTTAAAATATTCTAAATAAATGTTATATATTTTCAGTAAAAATTTTAACAATTTAAACAAAAAATAAAATTAAAATTCAGAAATGCAGAGTACCTCTGATTTCCATCAGTGAATTTAAAAAACTGTACTGTTTATTTATCAGAATTATATCAGTCTTTGGTCATCTTGTACTTCAGATATCAGCATCAGCCATCCAAGTATCAGTCAACCACAAGCTCTCCTTCTTTCCAAGTAGAAGTGTGATAAACGCCACATGTCACTCCAAAAGGAGGCCCAAAACAATCTGTCAAGCTCTAGGCTTCCAGCGCCCATTATATCATAAACATGTTTTTCTTACCCAGCATTCTCTATTCCAAAGAAAATAAACTTTGCTGAGCTCCCCAAGCTTTCATGCAACTTACCAACATTTCAGTATTTCAACATTGAAACCCATGTTGAACCTGACAGTACATTGTGACCACCCAGTCTGATTATTGTTAATAGAAATGTAAAGCCACAATGCTTCCATGGACAGGTGTGGGAACCGAGGTCCACATTGATGGCATTCTCACTCTTCTACCCCTAACTAACGAAAGAGGCGGCTCAGTTTAAATGAAGTGAAAACTTTTTCATTTGCATAATACAAAAGCAGCGTCCTCCAATTAACTGCTGACAAAGTAGATTTAGTTCCCTTAAGAAAACAAGTTAAGAACACAAAGGCAGGCCAAAGCTTCATTCTAACTATTATTGTGCTCTAAGAAATTGGGGGTGGGCTTGGGGACTATTTATTTAGCATCTTAAAAGCAAACAGTTGTGCCTGTCCCCCACTTCTGACCGGACTCGTCCTCTAACATGTAAACTTACCAATTACAGTAAGGCTCAAAGGCTATTCAGTCCCCACAAAATACTAACACCTGTTAAGTTATTGCCCCATAGAGTGACCCAGTCTATGGCTTTTTGTTGCTGTTTGTTGCCCTGAGCCTTTATCCAGGCTGTTCATTGTTACACTGGCCCATCTATGCTGCAAAGCCACAGTAGCTACAGTGATGGTGGTCCTTAACTTCTCGTATCACAGAAATGCATCCTGATTGGCCCAGTCTGAAACAGGGCGGGATTATAGATTTAAATGACTATTGGCCCAGTTTAATAGTGAGGGATTAGAGTAATTCAGGCCAATATACAAAGACCAGACAAGAGCAGCTTTTGTTAAAGATGTGTACTGTGATTAATGGTGCTTGTGTTAGGCCAACCATTTTTACGGACAGCACCATTAAGAGTGATTCAAGGCTTCGGATATTCATTAGTTCCATAAGGATGGAGAGTTTAGTTGGCCGGAAATACAGAGACATCTTTATGTATATTGTGTTTTCTGCATCTGCATTTTTGTGTATCGTCAGTGTATTCCTGGAGGGAAAAAAATTAAGCAGAATTCCAAATAGCTGAATCAGGTTTTTTGAATCTGGCTGCATTCCAAACTTTAATCAGCCAGGGGGACTTCAAAGGATCTTCACTGTTTTTCCACTTACATCTCAATACTTTCCACTTACTGTCTTCTCCAACTTATAGATGTAGCAAGAAAGCCAAAGATAGAGAGGAGAAAACGAAAGGGGGGAGAAGGAAGACTGATGAGGCAGCGGTAGAAAAAACTAGCATGATTCATCAGAAACAGCAAGCTGAGTTTTATTTGACTTCTCCCTGGTGTTGACTTTTTAAGGAGCACAGCCATTACGTCCTCCACCGGCTGGTAAGAAAGGCTGGCTTTGATCTTAAATTAGAAGCCATTATCCATTTAATGGAGCAATTTCAACAAGTACCTTTAATAATTACTTAATGACACAAAGTATGTTATCTGGAGGCCACCATATTTATAGGACAGTTTGTGGAGCTCAACTGAAGCGGCTTAAAGCCAGTGGCTGTTGACCTGGGGCTTGCTTTGTGCATTAGAAGTGTTATGGACAGTCATTACCTGGTGTGTCAGTTCAATCGCCTTCTACCTCCACCAACTCTTCACACATAGCACAGTTGATCGTACCTTATTGTAGGTGTCGTGTGAAGTTTGCTGGGCCCTGTGACAGTTCAGAAGGGGACTCGTTGCTGAGTTTCTTATAAAAGAAACTAATAATGATGAATAACAAATGTATTCGAAATTTAGACTTGGTATCTAGTCCATTAGCAGTGACAAGCTTTAAAAGCTTACTTTATTGTCTACTCTGTATCTGACTGCTATGCTAATTCGACGTTCCGAGTTATTATACAATAATGACGGCAGTGAAATTTGACACTAAAGGCTTTCATGTCTCATTCCCATTAAAAAAGGCAGAAAACCCGCCTCGCACTCTGCTGCAGTATGGAAAACTGGTACGACGACTGTTTGCAAAGCTGTGTGCTAAAAACAGAATAGCAGGGGAAAATACGTTTTTTGCAAGAAGATTCGGTCTCTGTGTGAAGATAAGGCTTTCCTATGCAAAGTTCTGGTAGCGTCGCTGTAAAATGTTGTGTAACCAGAAATGATAACGATAACACATGCATTTACATATTTATACACTGTACAGCTGCAATAACAAAACACAGATATGTTTGCTGCAGGTATAACGTTTAACCACAAACAGGTCAAAGTCACCCAGACCAGCTTAAGAGAGGCCCCTTACCGCAGTGAGATGAATGTTGCCACTGTTTTATCTATCAAAATTGTTATTCTCATTTCATAAAGGGACAGAAAATAGGATTAGAGCCAGCTGTCCTGGGGATGAGAGTCAACTGGCCCTCTCTTTTATCTCTGTACTGTGCGATGGGAGCTTGGACTGCTCACAGGCACTTTGAATTGGAACGATTAAGTCCGCTAAATCTGCAATGTACAGAGCGAGATATGAAGATATGAAGGGACAAAGGAAATCGTAAAAGAGAGAGAGAGAGACAGGGAAACATACTATGCCGTCTGCCAACTATACGCAAGGTTTGAGTTTCTTAGCATAACGTTTTAGCCTAGAAAACTGAAAATGTTAAGACACATGAAAGAGAGGGAAAAAATATCCTTGGTTTATAATATAAACGTTATTATATACAAACGTTTGAGGCCACAGTGCAAATCTGGCTTTGAAAATCTAATTTAAAACTGGAAATAAAGTCTTAAGATTTTGAAGTATTTAAAGCAAAAAAGCGTTCTGACACGAAAAGGAAATATTTAAGGTTCTACACTATTTTGACGTCACTAACCAAATTGATTGTGTTAACTGCTTTGTACAAAAGGTCAGATGTCCACAAGATGCTCTATGGAACATTCTGGAATCATGCTGGGATAACAGGAATCGTCAGGTTTTACACAAACTTGTGGATTTCGTGCCAGCTCAAGTGCATGTTGTCGGTAAAGCAAAAGCAGGACATAGTAAAACAAAGAAATTCTTGAACTCATGGTCATGTTCCAGTGCTTTTCAAATTATGCTGATATAATAATAATAATGGAAAAATGTATTTAAAACAGAACCAATTTCACTTGTGGTCTCTAACTTTATTTTTCAAGTTAACTAAGGGAAGTTGAAACATACAACAAGGTTTGGCTTTCATGCTTTTGGTTTGACTCATTTAGTTGGAAAGAATGAAAGAGGAGAGGTTTGGTAAACCATGGCTGAGTAAGAGAGAGCTTTGTTTTAGCTTGCAGAGAATCCGTCAGCAGTCCTCAGGTTCTCACACTAAAGCGAGCCAGATGGATACTCGAATCCTCTTCTCTTCAGACAGAGAGAATAATCAGCTCTTTCTCACCCTGATCACCCTATTCTCAAAGCAGAGAGAACAAAACTGAAGGGAAGAATAAAGCCACTGAAATCAGCCTGAACTTTCAGTGCCCCGGTGCATAGTACAGTTTCCTCAAACGTCTGTTTCCCACAGCCTGAGTTAATTGGGTAATAAATCATCTCATTTAGAGCATTGTAAACATCTCATTAATTGATAACAAATCATCATTACAGGTGTGATCAAAGTGGTATCACGATCTACTGACCGACCAATCAAAACTCGTGTAGTCACACACTATGTTTTTGTATACACTATATTTTTAACGAATCTGTTTGTTTCTGGTTCTGTTTCAGCTCGGCATTAATCACAATCAACGCAATTTTCTGTACGCTAACACAACAGCGCAGAGGGCCTTTCTGGGCCTCATTATTCGTAATCCGATGTACTGTCGCTGCGCAGTAATATCACAGGCCAACAGAAGCACAACCATTTGGTATAAATTACAAAAAGCTATACATCTGTGAGTCCCGAAAGCAAAAGCCTTTAGATTTAAAAATGGTAAAATGATGTGGCATGTTTTTATATGCAGCTGCGTGTCATAGTGGGAATTTCTTCACACCGTTTTCTGTCATGATGCGTGTATAAAGACGTCAAGTCCAGATGAGACATCAAAATGATAGGGCTGCACACCTGCAATGACAGATACATGCAAACAAACACGACTCACACGATGACTCAGGCAGAAGTCTTGCGCAATGTTAGCCGCAGTGACAGACGAACAGCTGGTGGTGGTTGTGTGAGCGTGTCTGGAATTAGTTTAGTGTTAGTCCAAATGACCTCCATCAAAGCATGTTCACAACAGCCTGGATGAGCGAAGCCAGACGCATCTCAGAAGTGTTCCTGTAGTGCGACTGAAGGAGCACGTCACTAGTGACATTAAAATTACGAGTTTAAATCCCAGATACAGTATGTAATATGTAGCAGATAAAGTATGTCACTTAGGATAAAACCGTCTGCATAACAATGTTTTAAAAAGCCTGTTGTAAATAGAGATTTGTTCTGTCCTAACCATTAGGGCCAGGGCTGAGCAGTTGGTGAGTCCATCTAAATTTTTTTAGATGGACTCACCATCTAAACGCTTTTGCTCCAGTGCTTTAAAGGTGATTGAGTTAAGACACATAATCACTTCAAGAGGATTTTAGCATGCGGAAAGCATGTTGTGTGTTGTTATGCTGTCCGCACAGTAAAAATTAATAAAGTTTTTTCTTTAAATTCATGTCCTTTAAAGCAAGACTCACTACTACAGCAACAGTGTATATATATTTTGTATTGTCTTTACATATTGTATATGAAAGATTTAGTATCTTGTGAGTGTCAGCCTCAAAACACAAAACAAATATTAACAATGTTTACTTGTGGCTATTCCAGATTTGTTTAAAACCAGCTGAACACACACGCTTACATATCGGAAACACATGCACACATGCGTGTACCTGATTTACATTGTATCTGTTTGTTGCCTGGTGTGTCCGCTTGAATGAACATTTACATTGCATGTCCGTGGGCATGTTAACCACAAGACCCGAGTGAATGTGTCACTGTATATCTATGTAAAGTAACCGTTACAACCTGAGCCAATGTTTCCTCTATCAGTTTCAGGATTAAAAGAGGTCTTCAAAGAAACAGAGAGAGAGAGAGAGAGAGAATGGGCATGAGTGGGGGTCGAGACAGTTGGGTGGAAAATAAATTTGCCCACTTTGTTAAAGGAAAAAGTATTTTCATAGTTTGGTTTTCAGGCCCAGGCAGCCTCCTGTTTTTCATTTCATATTTTCTCTGGCCACAAGCAGAAGTGGAGTGTTTGTTGAACAAGAGCAGTTCTCTCTTACCCTTCAATCTCTCATCTGTCTCTCTCTCTCATTTTCTCTAGCTGTCTCGCTCGCTTTGATGCCAATTTGGCTGGAGCGGAGCATGTCCAGGCCTTTGCAGATGTGTCCCTCTCTCTGTGTCTGATTGCCATGTTCAGGCCAAATAAAACATCACATACAAGCATCTCTCTCAGCGCCTCTCTCAGAAGGCAGCCATGTAAAAAAAGGCAGAACGTTCATTAACTGCACACGCGTGTTCCATGTGGTTCCATGATAGTAATTCCGTCTCCCGTCGGGAGCATGAGCATCTGTGCATGTGATATGGTCTGATCAGCACACATGATCGTATTAGGGTGTGCGTGATTTTGTGTCTAAGACAATTTTACTCATGTCGAGTCTTTCTGCAAGTTCTCTTAAGAAAGATCAATGACCCTGATTTTCGGTTTAGTCAGCCCTCGATGAGTGACTAAACCTTGGCTCTCGCACAAGCCTTAATCAGAGGAATGCATGTAACCAATGTAAATACTGAAACCTGTTTCACCCCCGGTAAGAGTTGTGCTGGATTTAGTTCCACCCATGTGGACGGCATCCAAACCCGTGATTAAAGAGCACATGAGAGCTGATTAATATGATCAGGAATATGATTCCTGATGACAGAGATTTTACGATAATAAATGATTGTTTATAATGGCGCCATTCTCCAAAGCGCTCATACAGTTTTAATTTGAGAGTTTAGTATTCAACACTCAGGTGCAAGATTTATTTAGCACGGAAAACAGAAGAAAAGTTAAGGGACCGAAAATACCACAATTGAAGTATGATAAATGTGCCCTATACTTCTCGTGTCTATATAATTTTAAGTCTTCTGAAGCTGTCTTTGGCCTAGCTCTCGTTGACTTGACATGACAGAGGCAGCTGTGTCTGATTTGTGAACAAATCTCTCTAATATGTTTTGTGAACTGAATAAATCAATTAATTAAAAGTTTTAACTTTGTTCATGACTAAAAGATTCTTTCATGATTTCTTGCTAAAAGCTCCAGAGATTGACTGGTACATTTTGTAGAACATCTTATTTTGCATTCCATTGAAGAAAGTAAATCATGTTTTGAATAACATGGGGGTGATTAAATAATGACAGAATGAATGATTTTTTTTTTTACTGTTGGATGAACTATTCTTTTAAAAGACTTTGAGAGAAACACAGTCAGAGAGTCCGAGGAACTGAACTGTGGGTAAAACTAAGATAAGTGGCCTTGAATGCATGCAAAATCTAAAATAATAGCTTTTGCTATGTGCTTCTGACCCCGGAAAAACCCATCAGTTTATAGCACAGCTTGTTTTGCGAATAATCTTAGCTTTTCAGTTCTGCCACGGCTCAGATATGCAATCAGCCCGGCGTGTGTGTGGATGTGTTGCGCAGGCCTGAGGCATTACTTTGACATTTCACTAAGAAGAGAAGGTTGAGGTCCTTCTGCCTGTTTAGTGAGCCCTTCAAATGCGAATCGTCACACAGCTCCTGTTTTATTAAGACAAACGATAAAAAGCACAGCGCATGTTAACACGTGTCTCCGCGCGCATCGCTGTGCAGCTGAGAATGTTTTGTAGCTACTTGTATAGCCAAAGGTCAGATTGGCAGGAGATAAGCTAGAAGAGTGGGGTGAAATTGGCCCCTGTCCTGGGATGTTCATCCCTCATTTAGACTTAGAGTCTCTCTCAGGGTTGGGTATTTGCTCCGGTGGGCCGTGTGGGTGGGAATCATTGTGCGAAACTCTTGGTGAGCGAGTGGTCTTGAGGCACTGACATATTTTTATGATTACATCACAACCTCTCTCACCCCACACTAGCTGTCGTCCCACCTGTGTTTCTGCACACTATTTGTAATTCAGAATACGTTTATATGTGAAAGTGTGCTTGTTTGTGTGTTTAAAGCAAAGACCAGTCTCAACATGAGTAAACTTCCATTGAAGTACAGCTTGAAAATACAAATGAGAATAAATCACAATAAGAAATACAATTCCCCCAAGCCTCAGTCTTTTGTCATTTATTTCCAAAACAGTTCTGTAGAAATCATAATCTGATCTAAAACATTTACATTTAAGCTACCTCAACCACAGGTCTGTTTATTGGCAGTTTGGTTTTGAATAGTGACTCGCTGGCAGATCACGTGGGCGACTTTTGGCAGCAGGTGGGGCGTGTAATGTCAGGAGTGGTCTGAGGGTTTCTTCAACGGAGGTTGTGGTGGGGTTGGGAATTGAACAAGGAGCGCTGATGTGTGTATTGCGGAGATGATGAGGTGCTTATGGCTGAGGCCATCACGCTCGAGTGGAAGGGGTTTTGGGTAGCCTGTTAAAATCCAGAACGCCATCAGTTCCAGCACATGGGAGTCTAGTAGTCATAATCACACAATTTCTGTCTGGCCTCTCTTCACCCACAGCAGAAACTCAGGGATGCACGACGATGTCTCTCATTCTCTCTCTTTATGATTGCTCATCATAGAAAATGAGAACATAATTCCGCTATCACTTGTTTTGTAATGTTTTGTAATATGCTATCCACAATAATTGTATAGCTTTGTAGTCTTACTGTATGTTAATCATTTTCTTATTTGTGTCTGTTTTTTGTGTGTCTATCTCTGTATCTGTCTAAATATTGTAGTAAAAGCATCTGAGGCAATGTTGAAACATAAATGAAACATGAACTGAGAGAAACATAATCATGCAGGCTATGAAAGATCAACCTCTGAGCAGTACATTTTTCTCTTGGTATGCATGGTGGCAATCTTGGGTCAATGAGATTGCATGATTATACATAAGTAAATGAATGGGTCTGGTTTGGGGTCAGGTAGCTCTGCGTCTGTGGGTCAGAGGGTACAGTGGGAGTGGTAATGGCTGATAATAGGCTGCCAGGGCTGGACTTTAATTTGTGTGAGTAGGTCTGGAGTAGAGCTTCACTGGCTTTCCTTTAAGTGTCAGGCGTTCCAGCATGTGCTTCACGAGTGAGTGCCATTCCAAGCATATAACAGGGCTCAGCATATAGGACAACTGGGATGTTTATGTGAACCCGGGGATGTACAGATATGCGATCGGGAAGTTGTTTAAAATAGTAAAGCAAATGGTGCAATCAGATCAGAACATTTCAAGACATTAGAAGCTTTGACAAAGCAGAGATGTGCTCTTCATTTTTCTTATCGAAGTACTGGTCAGTTAAATAAAGTGTTTTTTGTTTTGTTTTGTTTGCACCTTTCTATATAAACCATAACACAACGTATTTTTTAACTTTATGGTCTTTTCTTTTGTCAACAACAGTGCCCAAAATGACCAGACTTTGGCCAACTGTTTTTGAAGCGTAGACTCTTCTTTCTAAAGTCCTTCTCTCTAAAAAAGAGAGTTTTTAAATCCTGATACATTTTCTATTGCCAAAAACTTTAAATCATAAGATGTCTTTTAAATCATAAGATGTGTCATAAGGGGCTTGAGGAATTCTTGCCATTAATTGTTGAGAATGAGAAACGGGCGATGTGGGAAAAATATGTCATCTTGTCAGATTGTACAGCAAAACATTACAGAGGATTTATAAAGGCTCTGAGCCAAAAATAAGAAAAACAGCACTTGCTGCTGTTCTTTACATATACATTGTTTAAAGGAAACATCAAGTAAACAAGTCCTGACTAGATCTAACTCTGTATTTTATACTTTAAAAGTGAAAAGGCCACCAAAACTCACCCTTAAAGCGTCTCACGGTTTGCCGAAAAGCTCGGGCTTTGATCCCTGAGAGAAATGAAAGCGTTACTTAGCAGCCTGAGCGCTTTCTGTGTGGACCGCCAGATCGGCACGTCCCCCGGCCCCGCTCTAACCGAAAGTGACAAAGCTCTCAGTAACGGTGGTTGGAAAAGCACATTTCTGTTTGGTAGTGTGCAGCGGGGGGACGCCGGGGCCGCAGGTCGAGTGACACGCACGGAAGGAGAGAGAAAGAGAGATAGACAGCAAAAGAGAAAACCTTGTCACGGCAATTCTGCCGGTTCCCTCAACATTGATCAAAACGCCTGGCCATCATCTTCTGCCTACTTTATTTTCTGAATCACTGAGCCTTTACTAAAGGACTGAATTCTTTTCTCTCCTTGCTTGCTTTCCTTTCCTGGCTTTTTCTTTCTCTTAATTTTATCCACTCTTTATCCTTCTGTCTTTCCCATCCAGTCACATTTGCACTAAACTATGTGCGCTGTCAGCTGTCCACTGATTGAATAACCTTTACTAACCTTTACCTTTACTAGTGTGCACAGCTAACGATCATATACACAAGCTTATTATATATTGTTCTAAATTATTATATATTTTTCTGTTGGGTTTCTCGTTTTGGATTATTTTTTTGTTTTTCAGTTTTTTTTTTAGTTTGAATATTTTTTTAAGTTGCTGCGGGTGTATTGGAAAGGTTTCAAATTGTTTAATATACTGTGCATCAGAAAACAATAAAACAGATTCATTTTTGGTAAGTTTTAAAATCATGAAAATTTGTTTTACTTTTAGCTTATCATTGGGTTTAGTTTTTAATTATTTACATGGCATTACAGTGTGTATTCAAAGCAACGTCCAGTGCGTTCCGTGACCAATATCAGTGTACATCTGATCCCAAGCTCGAAACCAAGCTCAGCTTCTTTTCACTTAACAAAATGTTTTGTTTAGTGTTCGTTAACAATAATAACAATGGATGTAGATTACACACCTACACACCATCTCATGTCTGAGATTCATTATGTGGGTTAATATAAACGGGTACACAAACACACACACTCCAGCTTCTTGGGCCTGTAAAGCGAGCAGCAGCATTCAGAAGAAACAAGAGGACGTATACACACACACGCACACACACACTCTGTGGTTGCCACAGGCAATAATGAGGCAGGTCTAACACCCACGCCGCCTGTCTTCCCGCTCGCATATTCATTTACACACGCTCACATCACCTTGACTATTATTTGCTGCTCTGTCTCTTTCATGCGAGATACCAAACATTGAATCTAAGGCCTGCTGTCTTTTCCCTTTTCAGAGTCAAAATGTCAAGCTGTGTAACGTTGATTACGTCACCCCTCGTTAGTGTTCGTCCGGTGAGAGCCCCGTTCTTGATGTTTTCATAGGCCTCTGGAAAAGATGTCTGTGAGAGGCTCTGCTCTATTAAAACCCCGTGCTCCAGACGAACAATGTCTATAAAAAAATTCAGCTAATGACAGGAATCCACACAGAGGACAACCCCAACCCCCCACGGGCCCACTCTGCATGTCTGTGGCGTGCCTTTAGTCTTGTATCACACATTGAATAGCTAAAGTGAAACTTTTATTATTCCGTTGCCTGGATTTCGTCAATAAGAGAACTGCATTGTAGCTCTTAGGAGTCCGTTTGTGGTGTCATTTTAGTTAGCGGCTCTCGATAAGCACTTAGCCCACGAGTAACGTGATAGTTTTGAGGTGGATAAATAGAAGTTGTGGACCTGAGAGTGTCAGCCTTGACTTAAGTGGTTCGATAATTAAAATACTTCAAAGCTAATACTTTTTAAGCAAAGCAGAGTGGGAAATGATTGGTCTGTTTTATAATGAAATGACATCCTAGTGCTTTTCGCTTTCAGATACTCTAGAAACTCAGCCAGCCAGCCAACAGAGGAAAAGAGGTAAAAGGAACGGAGAGTATATAAAAACATCCATGCATAATGTACCCCTAATGTATTCTAATGCAGAACTTGATAGAAGCTTGCTTCTGCTTGAATTAACTTATGCATTAGGAAGCTCCATAAGGTCACTATTATCTGCCTTTATGTCACCCAGCCACTGCACACCAAACATTCACCTCTAACACGTCACTTTAGGGAAGACAGAACAATTATACGATTTTGTGCTGCGCTATGCCCCTTTACGTGCTATAAATATGGGAGCGAGTTGACTCGTTCTGAGGTAAGCATGTCATTAATGGCTGTTATAGGGCAGTGGTTAAACATACTACGGGGAAAGTGGCACAGAGAGGGAGTGAGGGACACATTTCCTCCATATTAACACTGAACTCAGGGTCCCTCATCCAGCTCGCAGATTTGAGTCAATATGAGGGCTGTCACCACGCTCGA
>JAZGTK010015846.1:0-13020 GCA_036877625.1 Ambastaia sidthimunki
CACACACACACACACAAATATAAAGACAAAAACAACATACCATGATAGCTTGTCCAGCACATATGTTGTGTGTTCACACTCAGGGCAGAGAAATGGGACGGCCTCAGCGTAACACACTATAGCCACTGTGTACATTTCCAACAGATACACTGAATCTTCATCTGCTTTCTTCTGATGTCCTTGATTCATCAACACCTAACAGAAAAAAACCATCAGATCAATATCACACAAATCTTACCATGAAAAAACAGTTACAAACAAAAAACCCTTTTAAAGTTTATACTGTATTAACGCTGTGTCACATGTACGTAACATTTTAAAGATTAAGTTGACCATATATTAACTATACATTAATATTATCCATTATACATTAATATACATATATAATATACATATTATAAACATACAAAGCCAACCAATGTCCATGTCTACCAGGATCGACGATTCATCTCACTACTTTGCTCTGAACAGCCATAATAATAATACACTACAGATGTCACTGTTATGAATGTGACAGTTACAGACACTTCATATGAAATGTATATCACCAACACACATTTCTTTACCATAATGTTGCCTAAGATTAAAGATTACTTGCATATGTTGCTTTGATCTGTTTTTAGCTTACCACATATCAGAACATTTCAGAAGTTGAATTTTCCTAATATCACATTTAACACAATTAAATAATAATGAATTAAATAGTACAATGAATTTCCCATAAGGATTTCAGATCACTACAGTGTTGTT
The DNA here is from genome assembly GCA_036877625.1 of Ambastaia sidthimunki. Taxonomy (NCBI): domain Eukaryota; kingdom Metazoa; phylum Chordata; class Actinopteri; order Cypriniformes; family Botiidae; genus Ambastaia; species Ambastaia sidthimunki. Next base: position 751 of record JAZGTK010015846.1, read on the forward strand.
GTTCTTACTGTATCGGAATAGAATACAGTAAAATATCATTCAGTATAACAGACTGTGTGTGTGGGTGAGAGAGAGATGAATGGCTGTGTGCATATTAATTCTGTTAGCAAGTTTGAACATCATGGTCTCTAAATTAAGACTCACGCGGGTCACACTTTAACAGCATGAGAAATAACCCATAACAATCTGTACTACAGCTGTTTACCAAACAAACTGTTTACCATATACTTACCATACTGACATCTCAGATGTGAATATTTGGTGGTTGAAATACTCATGTCAGGTCTCTGTTAAAGTTCCTAAAGCATTTTTATGATTTTCCATAGTCTGGTACTTTAATTTCACATAAATATGTTTATTATTATAAACAAATAATAATAATAATAATAATAAATATAGCTGCAATTACTGCAGTGCAAACGCTACCTGGTGCTTCTCAGAAAATGATGTATAGTTATAACATGCAATTTATTCTGAAAATAACAGGACAATAAAAGTCTTAGTCTTTAATTAACACATTTCTTGCTGCCAATGGTGGCGCTATAACTGTAACTATGACATACAACAGCCAAATCACTGTGATCAGCCCACAACACCAAACATATTTCCCAAATCTGATGTAGATCACTCAATTCATACAGAATATATGAGACACTTCCTGTTCTATTTATTGTCATAGACATTTATCACCCCACCATGGCAACTGTTAAAGATATCAACAATCTTCTTAAAATTAAAAATTCAGAGCCTGGAATTGACAAAAAAGCCACAAACAATACAAAATGGACGACTTCCTGTTGGGTGGAGCTAATTTAATGTAAACCGTTCAATGGATGCTGCACATATTAGAGACTTCCTGATTCGTATTTTTCGCCATATATTTACTGCCCTGCCATGGCAACACCATTCAAGATATCAAAAATGTCTTCACAGTTCTGAATCTTCAATGTCTTGGCATCAGCTCAACAAGTTTGGTGACAATCACATGAACTCCCTAGGAGTAGTATTTAAAAGTTCACGACATGCAGTTTTCAGAAAATCCAAAATGGCCGACTTCAGCGTATGGGTTTCAGTGTAAAAGTTATTTGAGTCGACATGACTGATACACATACCAAGTTTTGTAAAGGTGTGTGCATGTATGTTTAATACATGCATTATCATTTTGTGCCCCACATATAGGGGCGCTACCGAGCCACCCTGCACCACCCATGCACCACCCTTTGCATCAACAACTCTGATGTGTGCTAAGTTTAAAGAACTTTTCAACGTTAAAGGGCTCAAAAGTACTGAAAACCTTGAAAAAAATAAATAAATAAAAATAATCTTGAGTGAAACAATAGGGCCCTTTACACTCTTCGGCCCTAATAACAATAGTGGGCTTTACCCATTTGAGGGTTTGACCCAATAATAAAAAATATCATTTATAACAGGGTTTCAGTGGTACACTCTTAAACCCCTAATAAAAATCCTAATAATTGCAATGGGGTTACAGATCTACGTGCTTGGAGCTCTAACAATAATGATATTACCTCTGAGAATTACACAGATAATTTGATGGTACTCTCACATTACTGATGTAAACCTCGAATGCAGCAGTGATGGTTTAGCGTTAATTTCCTGCACCAAGCTTTATATAACAGAATGATGAACACTTGCATGAAATGAGTTTTGCTCAAATCATTTAAAGGTTAAGTGTTGCTTGAACAGTCCTCTATTTTTATTACAAAATTATCTTTCGATGTAACAGCAGCTGATGCATAACATTTATAATTACGTGTATATATATTTATCACACACGTATCAAAATATGTATCGATGTATCACTATTCTGAAAAACTGCAGCAGCTACAATAAGCTAATGTTAGCCAACAGGAGCTCCAAGCATAAAAACAAACAGCTAGACTGTAATATTTACTGACTGCAAAAACTACATCGTGCATCTTTTTGCGTTTGATTTCGGGGGCAAATTTGTACGTGTATGACTGCTTTCATTAGTATTGTTGGATTTGTTATCGTTTGTTAACGTTTGCAGCAATGCAACCAAGCAGCATCGTTCATGAACAAAAGACTAACAGGTTAAAACAGATAAAGAAACTCGTACTTGGCAGAAATCCTGACAAAATCTATTGGAGGCATCAAGCGGCGACTCTGAGCTTCTTTTTAATTCAGAGATGAGATCCTGAAATCTGTGTCTGAGGGCCACAGCCTCAGTCCTGCTGTCCTCCTCCTCCGCCATCTTCACTGCACTCACACCAGCCCAAATCAGCCCCAAGTTACTACGGTGAAGGCCTGTCTATGAATATTCATGAGCCGTGCATCCCCCCATTAGCGGGTTACGGGGCAAAGTCTTCACAACTCGTTTTAAATTCCTCACATAAGCCATAGCAATAGTAGCATGTGTAATTTCGCCTCGTGTGCTGCGATGGTGAAGGCGTTGTGGGCGTGTCCGTCATTATCAAAATGAGTGAAAGCCAAAATCATTCTTAAAAAATTAACTACCCTCAAAGTAACCCAAGAAGACACGCCATTTATTTACTAACAATATATTTATTAGCAAATGTATGAATATATGTATATATCATTTATATATTTATTAGCCTTTTTGTTTAAATGTGTGGGTTGAAATATGCAGTTTGTGTGGTTCACTAGTTTGACATCACCAACAAGTTCCTACAGAAAACAAATACATAAAAAATGTTAAATGTAAAAATGTTTATAATATATGATATTATATGAAAGTTGTAGTATTTAGTTTTAACCTGTTTGACTTGTGATGTGTTATTTTTGGGACTAGATTGTGGGTGTGGGGTAAACCCTAGAAAAGCAACATCCCATACACTGATATACAAGAGCCCCAGGCTTCATATCTGAAAATATAAAAACATATTACACATAAAAATATAATTGTAAAGCAAAATTAACATGGTTCCACGTTTGTTGAATTCTGTTACTAATTATGAACCTACAAGTAGTCATATTATTGACTCAAACCAACTGTAATTTTAAATATTAATATTAGCCTAATGTTGACTGGGTTGTGCGCTCACTTTCACTTTTATAAGCCTCTGTTTATTATTGTTATTCTGTGTAATACATGATATTAGCTGCATGTATGAACATTTCCTGTAAATGGTTTCTCTATAAAGATATCTGGGATTATTTGGTGAATCTAGCAAACAGCTCCTTTTCATTTTAAACATTTTTTTATGTACTTAACCATCTCATTTTAAACATTTTTTTATGTACTTAACCATCTCATTTTAAAATTTTATCTAATAAGTTTAGAATTAGACCAAAAGTACTTGTGGCAGCCCAAATGTTGCAAATGGGCAAAGTAAAGTCCATAAAACTCTGAATGAATTCCAACTGTTATCTAATTCATACATAAGTAAAAACCTAAATAAGAGCAAAGACAAACAAGTGGGGAATAAATAACACACAAGAGATAGATTGTGGTAATGTAACCAGAAAAACATTATTTGGTTTACTTTCTGATTATATTGACCCCATTCTGCCCAAATTTTAAATGTTCTTTGCATTTTATGTTTTTCTAGTGGCAAAACATTAAATGTAAAAATGTGTAACATACTTGAGCCTTTATTATAAAGCACCAAACCAATTTTAAAGTGAATTTATCAATATCCATCACCCAAAACATGAAAAAGGAAACAAACTAAATAACCAAAGCTAACTACATTTGTATTTGTTACACTCTGCATTCTCTCAGTGTTATTCCTGTCAAATAAAAAAAAAAATAAGATTATTGTTACTTTGTTTTTTGGGTGTACCAATCAGTACCAATCATTTTGATGACAGGCTTTCTTCTGGAATTTCAAAATGACCAGAGCACATTTCAGATGCTATGCAGTATCTTAACATTAATTTCAGTCTGGCATGACGTGACCAGAAAGATCAAAAATGTTACTTTTTTCCTTTATTGATTAAAGCTATAATTATTGTATGATTGCTTAAAAGTAGCAGGAACACAGAGAGGTACCTTTTATATTATTTAACAATGACAAAATCATTTTAAAAACAAAGAAAACACTTAAAATTGAATCTTCAGTGTAACCAGAAGCACTTGCAGATACCAGTGCTTCTTCATTAACATGTGAGAAAGATACATTCTTTATTTCAAGTTTCTATTGCAGTTTCTGTGTCTTTATTTCAATGTCTCTCTCTCATGGTCACTTAGAATGACAATAAGTCACTCTGTTTGGTTCACTTTGGTTCAGTTATGAAATCAATATATCTATTGAATCATGACATGTTTTTCAATGTGTATCGTATCCTGATGTAGTTGGAGATACTCAGACATATAACATAGAAGAATAATGTTTTTTTTGGACACCGCCATCTAGTGTTTGACTATATATTGCAGAATGACAGATAAAACAGAGTCGAGTACACCACAACAGAACTCCTACAGCTTAGATTCAGCAAAACTGTAAAATGTCCTTATAAATAGTACAAACAAAAACATCTTTTTTTCATCTGGCAGTTAATTTCTACATGTAACCGAAGAAGTTTAAAACTCATTTTCATGCAATGGCAGATGGGCTGTCAGTTGTATGGGGATTCAAGATTCAAAGAACTTTATTCATCCCAGAGGGAAACTGCTTTGCCTTTTCACAGTTGCTTGTATGAGGAATTAAGAAGAAAGAAAGAAAGAAAGAAAGAAAGAAAGAAGAAATAGAAAATAAAAAAGAAATAAATCTAAACTATACAAGAAGAAATAAGAGATAACTATATACCTATACAGTGTATATATATATATATATATATATACACACACACAAAGTGAGCACAGTAGATCAATTAAAATTGTAAAATGAGTGAGAAACATACAAACAAGATGATGAAACCAATGAAATGAAAACAAACGATGATAACAGACAATGATGATATAATAAAAGTTATGTGAAAGTCCCATATTGCATATGAAAATGAACTGTAAATGTCATTTGTCAAATGTCATTACTGTATATGTGTTGCACAGCACTTACAGAGTGATGCAGAGTTATGCAGCCTGATGGCCACTGGGATGCATAAGATTTTAAAACTGGACGTAGGACAAGCATGAAAAACAAGCAATTCATCTACTGACAAAACACGACACTGTGTAACTCTTTGGACTAAACTGTTATCAACACGTTTCTTTGTGTGAGCAGCTTAAGCGACCACAGCGGGGGATACACAGTATTACACATTTATTTCTAAACAACGTGATTCCTACATACACAGATACCACAAATAGTGTAATTCCATATAAAAACATTATTACTCGTGAAATGTAATACAACAGACTATCTACAACCTTTTAAGAATTGTACTGCAGCCTTTGGTCCTTAAAACCTTTTTTTACACAAAATACACAGAGACACCAGACAAATGATCACAGTCACACGGACAAAGAGGAAATAAAAGTACCGTGTACTACTTGTTTTACATTATCAATCCAACTCTACTTTGTTTCTCACTCTGCGACAAAAACGTGCCCTCTGACGTCATCATCCTACGACACGTTCTCCATTTTATATATGCTGCGTCATTTCCTGCACCAGCTGCTGTATGAGAGCTTGCGGTCTTTACGGTTCTCAATAGATATAAAGGTACAAATGCAAAAGGTAATATTGCTGCTGTTTTCTAAATATGAAACAGTATAATTAAATAGTTGTCTGTGGTTCAGTACTTTGGCGTATTGATTTCATCTGACTGCATTGTATGGCAGTGCGGTGTGTTAGTACTTTATCTGTATCTGTTATTGTGTAATTATTCTGGACTAAATAGCTTATTTTAATTAACTCTGAAATATCCGTTGCTTTAAAATTGTGCTTATTGTGATAGCACATGCTAAACTTTATCAGCGACACACTCATTTGTTTTTGAGTCATTTGCATCACAAGTATGCACCAAACAAGTGCTATTATATAATGTTTGAGTCTGCATTGGCAGCAGCAGGAATTTGTGTTAAAAACAGGGTCCAAGTGGACATTATGGCATTTTTGCAGTAATCATTTCACATATATCTACCACACTTCATTTAGTTATCTTGTTCATTATACTGTATTTAAAGCACTGAAGTTATGAGTCTCATTTACCCATGTCTGATTTACACAGTCCTCTTACCTACTACATCACGATGACGTCTTTTTAACCCATTTTATAATTGTGTGGTGCATGAAAAATAATTGAGCAAAACTGACTTGTTCGTATCCACTCCATCTCTCCAGTAGATGGATATGATAGGATAAAACAGGATAAAACATGGAAGAGATACCCGGGACCAAATAAGACAGCTCAGAGCGAGACAGACCCCAAGATCACAGAGGTCCACGTGGAAGCCGAAGATGGTCTGATGGACAGACGCTTTTTGCTGACCTTCATTTTCTGTTCAGTCTTGTGGGTTTTCTTCTGGGAGGTGCGCTGGAAGAAAAGCAAGGAAAGCCAGCTTGAAGAATGGCTCCAGGGGCACAGCCTCACCGAATACAAGTACTTGTTTGAAGGTACGTAAAATAAATGGAAAAATATGTTCTGTTGTTTTCCTCTTAGTTGCCGGTGTTTCAGATCATTAGCTGACAGTTATGGCCTAATGGTTATTAAGTTAGATTTGTAACCCAAAGGTTGTAGGTTTGATTCTCAATGCTGGCAGGAAATGATGAGGTGCCCTTGAGTAAAGCACCTTTTTCCCAGTTGCTTCCCGGGTGCTGCAGTGATAGCCGACCACGACTCCTGGTGTATGTTTTCACTACTCGCCTGTATGGGTGAAATGCAGAGTCACATTACAAGTATGGGTTACTAGTTATGGATTTAGGACTGCAAAATATATTAAAGTTCGTGAAGTATTGCAAATGTGCAAATCACAGTACGCATATCTCAATGGTTTGCCGTAACTGAATGCCTTTAATACTTAAAAAGATCATGCACACAGACTGTTGTGGTTGCAAAGCTGCTTTGAAAAAAATACAGATTTTAGAAACATTGGAGACATAAAACATTCTATAGAAATCAGGAAAAAAAATAGAAAAGCGGGAAGTTATGTAATGCATGGAGCGTGGTATTATTGCAGATAATTCTTGAGATGTACCTTAGTGATATTACCTGTAAAAATAATTGTAATCGGACCATTATATTCATAGTGCTATTAAGCAAGTATGTGTTACATTTTATTCTAAGATGTATGTTACCAATACTAACTATACTGTCTACCAGTACTACTATACTGTCTACGTAACTGACTGTGGGATGTTCTACACAGTGTATGGTAGATCCTTTAGTAAAATATGTTGACATCAGCAATCCTTGTTATGAATTGTTTTGAGACAGTCAGGATGTGGTCACAATGTAAAGTTTCACAATGTCAGTTTCACAAGTCAATAAAGCAAAGTGTTGTTGAGACACAGCCTGAGATTCTATTTCGAATCTTGCCATCTAATATTATGATGTTACTTGAGAACCATTTAATCTATCAAAAAGATTTGAATTACTTTTTGTCAGGAGTGTCTCTAGATGATTCATGCCCAATTTTGTGCAAACCAGACTTATGACATAGGAGTTTAAAAAAGTAGGTTTTGAAAAGATATCAAAATGGCTGACAGGAAGTTCTGTTTTTCACTATTTTTTGATTGCCATCAAGTTATCGGCACAGTATAGGAGAACTATTTGAACAATCAACATGAATTCTGTAACTTTTTGTTGTGATAAATCGCTACCTTAGAACGATAAGGTTCTATGAGGTTGATGTAATGAAATCTCTAGGAGTTTTCAATGTTTGGATAACTGCAAATAATTGCAGATAAAAATGTAAAATTGCTGGCTTCCTCATGGATTGCTGGATTGCTGTAATATTACTGTAAGTGACTTTTTTGTAGCACTTGGAATGTTACATGATCCTACGAAATACATATACGTGAAGTGTAGCATAAAGACTGCTTACAAGCATACAAACTTTCATGAGTTTTTGAGCATGTTTAGACTCTAAAAAATGTGATCTATTTTGGAAATAATAACAAAGGAAGCAGTTCCAATAGGGTCCTCACACCATTGGTGCTCAGGCCATAATTAACATTAACATGAACATATCTTTATTAAAATTTCTGTGAAACTCAGACAAATATAGAATCTTATGAATAAACTACTAAAACATTTAATGTGTTCAGCTTAATAATTTGTAACAGTAACTTCAACACACTGAAATGGTTATGTTCCACGAAGTTGCAGAAGGTAAGAAGATACATTTCTGGCTGCAACATTATTTGTTCTTCAGACATTCCTCTTAAAAATAAAGTATTAGATTTTTGCAAAGTGGCCCACATTTGGTTTTCAATGACTGAAAATATGCACAATTGAATAGTTCACTCATGGAGCCACATTTAGACCTCAGGTATCTCTGAACCATATAGGACGTAAAATGTAGCTCCCCATAAAATTGTTGGTTAAAAATCTATAGAATAATCTCAAAGGGAATTAAGATAACTTTAATACTTCTTGAGTTACAGGCATGTAACTTTGTAAAAAATAACTTTTTTCTTATTTTGAGCTGTCACCATTGTCAAATAATGCAACAAGGATTGCTAACATTAACTGATTTTACTGTAAGATCTCTACAGTTTATAAAATAATCTCTGTATTAAATTAATATGCTGGCATCTTTCTCAAGTCATTTTTCACCCCCTCTAACGTGGCTCTAAATATCAGGTAAAAATTGTTATTTTGAACCCCCCTACAAATTAGTGGATTACTCAAAACTGTTTATTAATGACATTTAACATTGTGAATTTCACAATTTATGTTGGTTTTGCTTCAGTAAAAATAGAAGTGAAAATAATACATTTGATTAATGTGTGTATAACATGATGCTGTGATGCTTCTCCCTGCGGAATCTCTACTTTGGTAGATGGTTGAAAAACGTTTCACTATTAATTTCACACATTGGTCTGACACACAAGCACATAGGCCAACATTTAAAATGGCATTTAAAGTCTTTGTTGACAGTTTTTTTCACATAGGACAGTAGAGAAATAACAGGAAACTTTTAACAGGGAAAAGGTGGCCCACACACAAAGTTTCTTAACTTGCTTTAGCCCATACAGTATTTTTTTTTTAAGTCAGTGTTCCTGTTTTATTGTGTATAGATGTTCAGACTCTGGAGGAGCTGAGTCTGAGTGTGCTGTCTCGACTTAACAAGGTGCTAAAGGAGAAGCGTCGCTGGAAGGAGATCACGGAGGCACATCTGCAGCTGCTCCGAGACTTTGCCTTCCAGGAGTGGCTTTGTTCCCAGAGCTTGGAGCACTACTATCACACGTGAGCTCACAAACATCAAACAAACGGTGCTTCAGCTGGTTATGGAGGAATAAAATTGAGGGGAAATTTCTGAAGGGAAGTGTATAGCGAGGAGCAAGTAACCACCAGTGAGGTACGGAATGTTCTCACAGTACCGGACAGATTGAAATACATCCTCAACCTCATTATCTTTGAAATTATATGACATTATGGGTCAGAGATATCATCCCTTTTGTGGGAGCAGTTGCTTCTAAACATTAAGTGGTAGTTTATCACAGTGAAAGTATTTTTTGAGATCCTTTTCCTGTTTTATTATTTTACTTCTACACACACTGTGACACAAACTTCATAATCGGTTATTTAATACTAGCTTTTATCCAGAGCGACCTGTAAGGTGAGAAAAGCAATGAAGCAATACATCACAGGGATGTAATAATGTAAAACATGTTGTACAAATTTACAGAGTTACAGAAGTTCCAACAATTGCTCTGATACCTGTTGAGGGAGATTTAAAAAATGTTAAAGGTCTATTTTTTATGAATGAGGAGAGTAATTAACATGTTCTTGTCAAGTATTCAGGTTTTTAGCTGTTTCAGAGCTTGGACGATCATTCCACCCACAAGAGATTGTGAAGATGAATGAACAGAGAGTGATTTTGTGCCCTTTGAAGCTTCTGGATGCTGTGTAGAGGGTGTAGAGGTGAAAGGAAAATCGGTGCAGAGCCAGTGGCCGTTGTAGATGCAAGCAGGAATGACTTTGAGTCTTTACTCATGAGTTTGGTAGGTGCAGCAACTTGTAGCCAGTTTCTGGAAAACAAGCTGCTGCATTCTGAATCATTTATAGTGGTGTGATGTTGTGCTGGAAGACCAGCTCGCAGTATTGAGTATTGCAGTAGATGTGTCATATATAGTGAGATGAGGCCTATTTTTCTAATATTGTATAGTGCAGATCTGCATGATCGTGTTGACTCATGATCAGAGAACATCAGCTGGTTGTCAAAGACTATAATATTACATGCCTAATAGATCACAGGCTTTGTTTTTCCATCTTTAAACACATTCATTCAGTTTTTGAGCTATGAAACAATTTAAGGGACAGTTGTTTTAGTTTTGTAGTTATTGCAGAGTCGCATCTAGAGTTCATTGTTTGAATTCCCTCAGCATTGTGATGTAAATGAAGGTGTTTTCATGTTTTAACACTGATCATTTTGTTCAGGTTTACATACACATGGCTGTTATTGTATTCTTGAGCGGGTATTCTCTTGCCTTCTTAAGCATCAGCAAATGTTTGGACCTTTTGTAATATCCGTGTATAAATTCTTTAATTGTAAGCAGTGAGAAAAGATGGATCTCAGCATCATATACTGTTGGAAAGGGGTCAGATATGCAGAAGATGTGCAGAACCTGTAGGATTCTTCTAAAGAGCAGTGAACAGTTTCACAGATTAGTACAAACAAGAGACTCATAAGCAGTTACATAACATAAAAACAGTTGTTGGTTATCCAGGTAACAACACACAGTGTTGAGAACACGTGTAAACCTTTGAATTGGGTTATTTTTGTAAATTCAGTTCTTAATGTGTTGTTGGCTATTTGTAAACATGGCTTATTCAAGACAGTACTAAATAAAAACAAACTGCAGACACTTTATATATTTTTTCAAATAATTAACATTATTAATGTGCAAACGTGAGACAGAAATTACATGCCATCGTATAAATAACATAATGCTATTTAGTTTAATAAAAGAAAAAGCACAGACCTGTTATATAGGAAAGATGATCTTAAATTACTTATGTCGTTATTCGACGAAAACAAAATAAAATTAACTTGACCTTCAAGGGGGGCGGGGGGGTGCCGTTGAGGGGGCGGGGCGCCCCCCTAATATAATGGTAGGGGAAACACTGTTATTGCACAAAGTGAGTTCTGGGGTACAGAGTGTAAATTAATGAGAACAAAATTCATTTAAATTATTGTAGTATGAGGCTGCAACATAACGCATTTGAAAAAGAAGGACTGAATACTTTCTAAATGCACTGTACATCTTCAACATGTTTTAACACATTCTAAAAACATTTACTTCTAAATTGTTGTCCTCTGTATTTTAAATCTGGTGTCTATGTGCATAACACCTCTGGGTGTGTCCGTTTGCACAAATAAATAGCAGAGAGAAAGAAATCTGGGGCTTGCAGGACAGATTCAGAAGTTAAAAACCTTTAGAACTTCACAAACATCTATCTTTCTATCCTGACAGTCTGAAGACCTTGGGCTGCACTAACCTGGATGATCTAGCACAGTTTGACAGCCAGCTTCAACTCTCTCTGGCAGCTTGGGGCTATTACTACGAGGATTACATCAAACTGTCCACAGGTGTAAGGGTCCTTCAGGCATCCAAAGGAAGCAGAGATCAGGACTACGAGATTCAACTGGTGCACAGTCTTGCTGAGAGGCGGCTGAATGAGAAGTGGTCTTTTGGTAAGTGTTATACTGATGGAATCATTTATCTTTACAGAGAGTAAAACAAAACTGTTTGTAGATTTATTGTGTTATGTCAATTACTGGATGTTCAAAAAAAGGAAGAATTGGCAGTATGTGAACTAATAGCGCAATGTGTGCTGATGATAGGACAGCTTAGTTAAATATAACAGGAGTGGAGTAGATATGTCTTTGCTCACTTGCAGTGTTTTTATCGTACACAGAATGTGAGTCATCGCAAGTATGGGTCTCATGTTTTGTGATATTTTGTGCCCAAATCTTGCACTGATTTTTTTTTTCCCTGTCTCAGCGGGAGCTCTGATATTTGGCTGTACCATTGCTCTGTGCTTTCTAATAAGGGACCTCATGTTTTACGTGATTGGTGAGTTCATCACTAATACATTTATATGTTACTAGTATATTCTGGTGACACAGCGTGTTTCTATACAACAGATAGCGTCTGTTATGCATCAGGGTCTGTTAGGCTCTAAAAATGTCAAACAAGGAAAATAAAG
>JAZGTK010015847.1:0-13017 GCA_036877625.1 Ambastaia sidthimunki
TAATTTATTAATGACAATATTCTTTAATAGTGGCTAGTTTTCTTTTCAAACATTAATTGGGACCATCACCAGTTGATTTGCATTAGAAATTTAACCTTATTTAGTATTTTATTCTTGTCTGCAATCAGGTAAAAACACAACCAACAACTGCCTTTCAAGAGCTTTATTAAAATGTCAAACAAAAAGAACAGAAGTCTTATGTATATATTCCATACATTTATATTTCGCAAAGGGATTGACACAATTTTTGAGCACATACAAGCACAATAAGCTAAATAGAAAGAGAAGCGTTTCATATAAAGTCAAAGCATTCAGTTGTATCTTGTCCTACAGTGGGAGAGAGAGGAATCTATTACATATGGCTTTGAAATAATGTTGACATTCTTTAACTGTTTCACACACACAACAGCATTTACGCAGGAATCAGCATTTGTCACCAAACGTCTGCTGACGACTTTAAAGGGACTTAACCTCTGCATCAATGAGTGCTTTTATTTTGAAACTATACAACTTTGTACAATATTACTGTGGCGTTTTAGTCTCAGTGACGTTTGTACATTAACAACAACCACTGATGTTAGTTTTCTAGCCACAGATATGAAATAAACAGACCGAATGAAGGACACACTCAGGTGGAGTCTAACCTCAATGGCTTCTTTTACATCACACAGAATGTTTAGGCACAGAAATATGGACAACAAAAGAGCGTCGACTGATTTGCTCTCTCAAGCACAGTGGTAAAAAGAGCGTCCTGTGTTCTCACTCGGTTCTAAGTGCTACCTCAGCTCTACAGTCAAAAGGCTGAGGACCATATTCAATTGGTCCAAAGGTGCGTCTATATGCAAGAACCTAAAAGACTCAGTCTCTCCCTCACTATAAGGGCAAGTGCCATGGCAACAAAAGTATTGGCTTCCAAAGCAGTTGTAGAGCACAGAATGTACAAGTTTTCTTCAACAGAGGGTTTTGTCTGGTGATTTCACATCTGATTTGAAAGCAACCTGGATTTTGATCCTGTGAGATTTTCGGATATATTTGTTGTTCTTGGTGAATGCACAAGAATGTTAAATGATTATCAACAAGTGAACTAAAACAAACTAAAACGTATTTTTTTGGATAACCCGTAGCAATGCTTTTCTGCTAATATCTGATCCTGAAGTTGCTGTCGCTCTTATGGCAAAACGTTTTTTCTTTGTAAAAGTCGGCATGATGTTCAGAACATTATTATAACCCCCTTTTCTGTTTAACAAATGCATTATGGCAATGCACAGAAAACAAAACTTTGAGCCACTCTTCAGCTCACAAAATGTAAAGAGGTAAAAGAGAAACAAGTTCGCTGTTCTTTGGTTTCTGGACACATTCTTCTATGTAAATATAGGAGAGTTGGACCTATAGAATATATAGGATGAGTTTAGGTGTATGTTTCTATTATCTCGTACACATCCGCACTTTAGGATCAGATAAGAGCAGTTCAGCTCAATGCGCTTTTGTAAGCTATGCAAAACTACAAAGTTGTTTTTGACAATTTTTTCTCCCTTTGTCAGCAAGCAACATCATGCTTTATGATGAGAACGAGGGCATTAGCGAACAAAACAAACAACATAATCCTTGACACCCCAAAACAGCATCTATCTCATTGAGAACCTTTTAAAAACGGTTTACCTGTATTCCAAACAATACAGTCATTTAATTTGAATCTGCTCCTCTACATATATATAATTTTTCATCTATGTATATTCAAAATAAATTCTGAATATTTTGACTCAGTTATGTACATAAGTGCAAACAAGGTGAGTAACACACATTCGTACACCAATGGGGTGACTCGGGTCACCAGGTCCCAGCACAGCTGGGTTCAGTCTGGGTGGGCCAGAGGGGACAGAACTTGATTCTGGTGTCTGTGGCTTCATACGCACATTATGGCTGATACTGTCCTTTGTTTGTGACATCACGGGTTGCGTTATTTATAAAAGTCGCCTCTTTAAAATCATTTTGAAACCACCATTTCCAGCTTTCTGTACTTAAAATAAATTAAACCACAATATGAGACTACAAAGTCTCTTTTCTCCCAGTTGCACCATCAGATTGACTCAAAAGATGCTGTTTACATAAGAACCTGTTACATATCTAAAAATGACCAACAACCCCAATAGAAAAATAATGATAAGTGTAACAGAAATAATGTATTGATGTCTCCAAAGGGCCTCTGGACAGAAGTATCTCACTAGTCTGTATATATATGTATGTATATATATTTTTTTACAAAATAGTCAATCATCTCTTTTCCAAGACATCTTCTGAACACATTCCCTTTCTGAATAAGTTAACGTTGTACATTATTTCACATTGAGTGTGAAAAAAATCACAATTAAGATATACAAAGGTAGCCATGTTGTAGTTTTGTTGCCATAGCAACAAGAACATACTTTCATAGGTAACAATGAATCTATCATTGTAATACATACAAATAGATATATAGATATATAGATTAAGTAATGTTTTAAATCTTAAACCACTAACTGCACAAACTATGATGTAGATTATTCAATTACTTTAATTCCATGCGATGACAGACTCGTACGATTTAAGTAACCAAGTAACGGTAATGACCAAACCGAAACTAAACAGCCTAACACTGACAGCTGTCCCAAAACACACCGAAACATGACTGAATTTATGAGGATACATTTAAAACAGGTTCCATTACGAAGGTCATCAATGAAAAACTATAATGATGATGCGTTTGTAATACGTACACATAGATTATTCTAGCTAACTACATTATGCAGGTATGCACACTTCTCAAAAAGTGAGTTCTTAAAATGCTAAAGCCCCCATTGAGGCACAATGTTTTTTCTTTATCAAGTATTAAGTTGATTCCAGCTGGATTGCAGTTGGAGAAGGCAAAATTCTTTAAATGAGAGAGAGAGAGAGAGAGAGAGAGACATACAGATAGAGAGAAAGAGGTTCTACACCTTGGCTGGGCAATGAAACTCAATAACAAAACATAATCCAACACACCGATAAACAGTAGAGTTCTCTCCTAAATAAACACATATCCCACACATATTTGCCCTGTTATTTCCTAAAATAACCTTAAAACACATGAACATTATACAGAGATGTATACAATACACACAGTTCAGTTAAATAACACAGTATAGCATCATCTTGCTCTGATTTTCTATAGACCACCGAGATAAACAAATCGCTTATGTTTTGTACCACCATTGTATGATGAAACAGAATTTGTGTTTGGCCTGGAGAGTGTCTGCTGACCACCAGTAAACCAGCTGAATAGAAGACGGTGATGTTTTTAAATCAGGTTATCGCAAAACAAGCATCTTTATGGCTCTCTTGGGGCAATGCTGCTGAAACAGTGAAACAACATCGCTGCCTCAACGGAGACAACAGTTTGGGTTTTTATAAGTTCATTTACAAACGCTTTTATCCAAAGCGACTTACAGTGCATTCACGCTATACAATTTGTCAGTACATGGGTTACCTGGAAATCAAACCCACAACGTTTACGTTGCAAACACAATGCTCTACCAATTGAGCTACAGGAACACCCTCAATGGAACATTATTTAGTCTGTTTTATACATCAACAGCGGATGGAGTTGGTCAGCTTTTGCTTCCTTGATGTTGAGAAAGGTTGTAGTTTCGTTTTGAGAGAAATGGCGAGACAGGCCTCCAAACCCTCTGGTGACATTCTCTCTGTCTTAAATGTCACATTCATAAATGCATGTAATGAACCTTTGGCTGATGAGGGACTTTTGAAAGTACCCAATCTGAAATCAATCAATTCCCTTCCCTTTATCTTCAGATGTAACGTTTCTACGTGAGAGCCACGACTTTCAGCAACAGTCCAAACCAGATTTTTCAGATATGGCGCGGTCATCTAACGCCCTTGCATGTAGAGTCTGCCGACTTTTGAAAGTAAGGACACAATCACTGATTTAAACCTGTTCTAAAACCTAATCACACACAGTTTTCAAACACAAATAAACACAGCAACTTAAATAGTTTAAATTCCATTAGCCATCATCCTGCAAGTCAACGTGGGCGAGGAACTTCAGAAGAACTCTGTAGGATAGCAGGTCTTGGTGTACAGTCTACCTGACATCACAGTTTTCACGTTTCATTTGTAGAAAACTATCAATAATGTATTGCAGCAATAATCTTACAGAGCTCTTGGCTGGCATCACACACAGCTTTTACTGAGGCAATAACAAAAACAGCTGCTGAAAATCAGCCCACTGTCAATTTCCCAACCGCAAGACTCGCCTAATGAAAGGTAGCAATAACTGAGATGTTTTGAAACAAAGATAACAGCTTGCTCCAGTGGGTTTATATTTGCTGCTTGGGTGGACACATTTGCTCTTGGGGGAAAACAATATCGCAATTCAGATCCATCTGGCGCGTGACCTTGGCACGTCAATGTCTCATCAAGCGGTCTGAACGTTCTCCAGTGATTGGCACACAGTGACTTCTGTCTGAGAGTCAGATGGCACAAAATCAGTGCGCCTGACATGTCTGGAGGAGGACTGGTGGTGTTGACCACAGCAAACTAACGGGAGAGATGCCGGGTATTTAAATCAGGTTATAAAGATCTCTGCGGTCCTCCTTTTTGTAGTTTTGATGATGCAACTGAACATGGACGGTTTTAACATATGGGAGGCAATCTGCTTTACATTCACTAGCATGGACAAACAGCATCAGCTGGAACTGGTTAAAGGAATAGTTCACCCAAAATGATCATTCTTCCATCACTTACTCACCCTCATGTCATTCCACACCTGTTTGACATTTTTGCTTGTTAGGAACACAAAAGGAGATATTTTGAATTACGTTGGTAACCAAACAAGTGGCACCCGTTGACTTCCATTTTATTGACACCAAACCACCGAGACATTTCTTAAAATATTTTCTGTGTTCCTCAGAAGAAAAGGTCATATGGGCTTGGAATGACATAAGGGTCAGTAAATGGTTCTTGGTTGAACTGTCCCTTTTAGGAATAATTTTGGCAGCTAACTAATATTGAATCTAAAGAGTCAGATGATTCGATGTTCTGGGATAAACCAAATATGGCTGAAGAAAAAGAGACGAACAGACTGTCACACAGCAGGTAAGACAGGACACTGGCTTTGGCAGAGACAGTCCAGCCATCAGAAAGGATTTGTGTAACAGAGTGAATGTAATGTTTGGGTCATAATTCATTCCAAAATCAAACACAAAAAAAAAAGTAATGTTTTGCACAAAGACAATTAGACCTGTTAAGTTTTTTTGCATTGTGTTATCATTTGAATAAAAATAATTAAACAAATTGCCAATATTTATATTATTGTGATGCAATATACAGTGACAATAATTATAGTATGAATAACTTCAGTTGACTAATTGATAATTTATATTCTAAACAATTTCTGTTAATTTATCAGAGATTTTTTTAAGCTACTTGTTATAGCTTTTATGCATAATTTGCCTTAAAAATGTCACAATGCAAAAAACTTAATGCTCTTAAAAGTAGGTTTCATGTTCTTAAATTAGACTGAAGGTTATAAGAGTTCATCTCTGACTAAAGGGATCCACCTGGAATAAAGAACGTCCAGTTTAAATCCATCACACCATCTTCTCTATGAAACATACGTCAGAAGACCTGCAGAAGACCTTCTGTTTAATGTGCACCACAAAGTACAACGAGAAGTCCTCATATTCTGTCTGCTTAAGGCAGTTCTGTTTTTTTTAATGGAGGTATGAGTACGTGAACCGACCGTCTGTTTGTCTCGATGTGGAACTCAAAATGGGAGGTGAGATACTTCAGGTAATAACACTTATCTCAGTAGAGCTGAGTATTAGTCTGTTGGAGGGTGGTTAAATAAATAATACTCTTTCATGAGACCAAGAGACAGGAAGTAACTTAACAACAGCACACAAAAAACAGATGTAGTAGAGAAACAAGACGTTGATTCTGAAAGGCTACACGGGTGTGTGTACTTTCTTAGTCTAGAGTTAAAACGTAATTCAGGTACTAAAGAATCAGGGAGAAAAAAACGTTCACACACTTGTAACTCAAAGGCACAGACAACCACGTTTTGAAACCTACTAAAACCTTAAACCAGTATCTTACAAAAGCACAGCTAACTTCCAAACAACATTATTTCTTTTCCTAAATTTCGAAATGTAAACATGAAATAAAACGTGCCACGTTTGTTAATCAGATTTAAATGTGAAAGAAATAAGAAGTACCATCACTGCTATCTTAAACGTGATTGGCGCTCATGAGCAAAGCGTTCTGGGCACAAAGTTATTACATTCAATAACCTGCTGATGTTCTGCTTACCGTACATCACAAAAGCAGGATTTAAAATCTAATGTTCACCTCCAGAAGTTTTGTTCTTGGATTGCTTGTATTCGTATGGCTGTGAGTTGTAAGAGCGTCCTGATCGTTGATTCAGTATCTGTTCGCTCCGTACATCCTCTTGCATCGAGATGGCATGCTTCCTTAAACGGCTGAAGGTTCGAGCTTAAGTATTGCCTGTTTTAACCAACCCCAGTTGACTTCGAATGAAGTGGGCGTGTCTGATATGGAGATGAACTGCCCATTGAGGGTGAACTGGTTAGGCACATGTTTGTTGCATTGTGTTTGGGCCGGATTAGGTTGTTGGTGTCTTAACTGGGATTGCGCGAGAGGCTTACTGGATTCAGCGCCATGGGGGCTGCAACCAGGAGTTTGGGAACTGGGCAGAAATGGGTCTCCATGGGAACGCACTGGAGGTCGATCGGGTCGGAGCTCAGTACCTCGGCGGCGTCTACTGGAAGACATGGACAGACACAGCGAAGAGATAAAAGAGATGAATTTCTTAAGATTAAACAACCAATATGCAAACACAAATGAGGGAAACGGAAAATTTTTGATTCCTATCAACTCAACCTGGAGTTCATTTCAAAAATGAGAATAAGATTTACAAGCAAATGAATAAATACTGTGCAATATTATCACATAATATATAAGCTATCTGAGACAGTGGGTGCAGACCTGTAATTCAACAGCTGTAATTTTGTAGGACACATTTATATGCATATATATATGCATATAAAGACAATGATAAAGACAATGAAACATATAAAGAGACAGTTCAGCCAAAACTAAAAAATCTTCACACTTATTTTCTATACAACAACAGTGCATAGTGCCCATGTCCATCAAATTCTATAAGGGCCTGAAAAGCACCACAAAAACAGTCCATGTGACCCTATATTTCAAATGTTTAAGTCATAATTGATTTGTGTGAAAAAGAGACCAACAGTTGCATGACTTTATAATATTTGAAATATAGTTCTCAAATTGGGTGATTTAATGATTGTTTGGCAGTGCGTGCCAGACATGGTCACTGTGAATTCTCATTGTTTTGGAAAATAGCTGCATGAAGATTCTACAAAATTCACCGTTTGTTTTTCATTTGTTGATACTAACAGACGTTTTTATTTTTGGCTAAACTGTTCCTTTAAATGTCGCCATTTGCTCTCTAACATGCCGTGAAGACTGTAACAGACAGACAGATGTAAACACACAGACATCGTGAAACTGGGACATTGTGATACTGAAGTACAGAGGCTCCTCATTGGTCCAGAGAGAACATGACTTAAGATCATCATTTTGAATCAGAAAGCATTTCTCCTTATTCAGATCATAACTTTACATAGTGCATTTTTATTTTACAGCAATTTTACAGCGTTTTAACTTCCGCATTATTACCGTCTATGGACCAGAGTCTTGCCTCACAGCTGTAAACAGGAAAGGCCAAAATGAAGGGCAAACCTGGTTGGAGGTGGCTGACTCAGCAAAAGGAACATTGGTGACTGGGGTCGTAGCCGACGAAACAGTGGATGTGGCACCGTGCATCATGGGAACTTTTGTCAGGCGAGTCAGACAAGAAACAAGGGAGGGGGGGGTGGAGGGAGGAGGAATGTTATGAGTACCATGACATAATAGGCCAGAGGTATAGGCTGAGTCATGGCAAACTATGTTTTCATGTTCTGCAAAGATGATGTAATTCACTTCAGAACAAACATGCAAACAAAACTTAAAGACATACCATCATATTCCATTGTGTCTGAGTTTAGAGTTTTATCTGATTATAGTCACACATAGATAAAACTACGAGCGACCTCTAATGAGAAAAACCAAAAACATGGCCGTCATCAAAATCATATATATTATATTTTGACGGGGGCCCTGGATCATGATTAAGTACACAGAAAAAAAAAAGCCGGGAATGTGGAAATTTAATTCATTCCCATCCGGATAAATAATATGACACTTTTTTGTGTTATTTTAAGATAACGTGATATTTAATAACACAGCCACCTAAATTAACAATGAATATCGCTTTATATGATGAATTTAAGAATGTATATTACAACCCAATTTTAAAAACCTTATATAGAAAGATAAAGGTCATATTACACAAAACACAGCAAATGAATACAGCATGATATGTATACAAAATGCACTTAACATGTCAAATAATGATATAAACCAAAAATAAATTAAAAACATGCTCACAGGCACACACCAGCACACTCACTAGTTCAGCTGGTTTACTCACTAGTTCTAGTGTCTGCTGGTTAGCTAGTTACTCAGCTAGATTAAGGTCATTAGGACCACAGGAACAAATTACACTTGGACACCCAACTGTATATACTGTACGCCTATAGGCATGTAAATGTGTGGGTATGTAGCTACAGGAATATGACTTTTAGTGGGGATAGTGGGGGCATTTACTAAACAGGAAATTGCTTGTGTGTGTGGGGTGGGGGGTAAGGGGACCTAGGCTGTACCCTCACCAGTGTATCCGGACCCTGATAGGTAACGGCTTTGGGGGGCCCTGCAGCTGCTCCAGTCCCGCCTCTCCCAATGGCCCTCTGTCATTAGGCCGGGGGGTTTGAAAAGGCCTACAATAGATTTAAGGGCGTGAGGAAAAGGAGAGGATGAAAAAGAAAAGGGCAAAAAAAAGGAACCAGTCTTAATGAGTCACGCTGAAGGCTTTGGCCCTGATTGTGCCCCTACTGTGCCCTCAGTACCCCCACTGTGCCCTCACAAACCACACACACATAAACACACGTCATATAAAAAGCCACAAAAATGAGCAAATGATAAAAGCGATGAAAGCACACGGGTTGAGTGTAAACACAGAAACAGACAGGAGAGGATAAGAGCTCCAGTCTGAGACCACAGGCTGAACTAATGAGAAAAATAACTATGGTTCATATGTAAGCTGTCCTTGTGTTTTAAAACACTGACCAATAAATATCATATCTTGTCCTGATTTTTTAAAAGATGTTTCTTCAACTATGGACACTTCTGGCCTTGTGAACATTAAACGAATAAACACTTTTCAGACTCTCATTAGATTATTTAATTAGTTCACTAACACTCTCCAACAGTGTATATACAAAACAACACAGTTACATGAGAATTTTTTATTAGCCACTTTTGATGTGTTTGTGAGCTGTAATAAACAATCAACCCCAGTAATATAAAAGTGCCCAGAGTTAAAGAAACAGTTTTAATCAAGAGTTAATCTTGATCACCCTCCTGTCTGTGACAGATCTCAGATTCTGCCTTAAGATAACCGCCGGTCCAGAGAGACCTGGAAGTGACCTACCAATACCTCCAGATGGAGCCATGCAGAACACGGAGCCTGCAGAACCATGCACAAGAGCCCAGGACCAGGAGAGACCCAAGTGGATGGAGGGGTGGCAGAGATGAGTGGGGAGAAGGGCAGTGAATGGATCAGTGAGGAGGCATGAGAACAAGACAACTTCAGAGTTAGTGACACAGCGAGAGAGCAGTGATCGTCATTATGGGAAACATGGCGACGAGATGAAGACAGACACAAAGCAGGGACAGACTAACAGAAAATGAATCACACTGGTGGAAAGGTCTTCATCTGGAAGGGCTTTTAGCCTCTGTGTTAATCCACTGTGGTGTTCAGACTGTATTACTGTATATTTTCTCAGCTGATTAGCCCAGTGTTACAAGGCTCTGAACTGAAATTTCAAGCGTGTTTAATATTAAAGACAACATGTAATGTTTACAGTGCTTTTAACTTATGAAGCGTGACGTGTTTCTGAGCACACAAATCAGAAAAAAATCCAGAACAATTTATTTAATCCATCAGGATTTAATTTAATTGGGGACAGTGGGTAAAGTGTTCAGACAATGACATGTAGTTAATACTGTTTGTCTTAGCTTATGCAGCCTTGTTTATAGCAATAAAGTTAAAAGGCATTTAAGAAGTGGAGAATACAGGCATTATGGACATTTTGATGAGATTATGAAAACAGCATTTTCTTTTATTAGAATAAAGTGCACAGGAGAATTATGCAAAATGAAACTTCCTGTTTGACTGAATTCAAGTTAAAGCTCGGATCGAGTCCTGAGTTTATGTATTTCCTTATGGATAGCGTAACATGGAAACTTATGAAGTAGCCAATAGCCTTTCATTAAATCACAGTCATGAATATGCATAACGTGTGAGATGACTGAGTGCGTGATGACTCATCAAAATTTTTGTTCAGTGTTCCTGAAAGACAGAAGACTGTAAATATACCAAAGATAAGTTTGTCAACTTAAAAAGAGTACACTAGCACAAAGATGACCTCGAAGGTTATAGACGTATAAATAGACTATGGACCACAAAACTCCAATATTGATTTCACAGGGTCTTTAAAACTCTTTGCGTAGCAAACCTAACTATTCTCTCACAGCTTTATAATTCAGGATATAATGCTGCTACAGAAATACAATGTAGTTTTCCTAACAGATTAGCCACCATGAGAGAACAGTGAGGGAACACTGTGCATTTTAGGACAAGATAGACTAATACGCAGGTGCATAAGAAGATTTTTTGCATCATGGGACTAATTAACATGACGTGCACAGGTTGACTATTAAGAGGGAGAGCAAGTGGGCTTACAGAGAGAGACGTTGAGCAGAAAAGTCCCAGCTAACAAATTTAGGTTGTAAGAACGTTTCCCTAACTTTCCGTTAAGTAGCAAAAAGGTTCTAGGAACGTTCAAAAGGTCAATTTTGTTTGGATGTTGTATTAACGTTATTGCTTCGCTATGAGAATGATATTTAAAAATTTATTCTGTAACATTCCTAAAATGTTCCTCCAACAACTTAAGAATAACATTTTGGATATACATGATATATAACATTCTCCTAATATTACTGCAAGATTGTTTTGTTTGGAGAACTTGAGAGAACATTCAAAGAACGTCAGCCAACATTCTGAGAACGTTCCTTGTTAGCTGGGGTGCTCATATTCGTGTCTTTAAAGTGCTGTGTGTATGCAAGCCATTGCAGGATTACAGAAACACAGTGATAAAGTTAGTGGGGGGTGAGGGTGGATAATTTGTCTGCGTGGGCTCACCTGTGGGGATAAATGCTGGCTGTTGCAGCTGCATGCTGGCCAAAGCCTGCTGGTAGTGAAACATGCTGGGGTTGAAGATGGCAGCTGCGCCGTTGCTCTTCTCCAGGGTCGCTCTCTTTGGTAGCTGCTGCATGGCTCCTGGTGGCAGACCCTGAAGAAGACAATGAAGACAATACAAAGATGAAGAGTGGAGGCGGAGCCACTGCTACTGTCTGTGATTAACATACAATGATATGTTATTGTGTAGAACTGCGTGATGTAAAACATTACATTACAGTATGTTTATTATAGATATTCAACATTTGCATATAGATGTTTATGCATTTGCTCTGTCGTGCCTTAAAACTGTGATTTTGGTACAATTTAATAAGAGCAATTTTGTAAAAGTAGTTTTAATCAAAGCACTGTGGCACTCCAATAAACTGTAGGATGAATAATATGTAATATTTTTATGTACTAATATCAAAATACATTTGTATCAAAATACAATTTGTTTTATTTCAGCAGCATGTCAAGTAGCATGTGGAGGCGGTTTTTAAATGATGCTGAGAAGAAATCAAAAGAACTAATTCATGGAAATTAAACAATTTACAAATACAAGTGCATAAAAAGACTTATTTTAAAAAACACATTGCCAGCAAAATAATGTTGAATATACTGTAAATACTGAGCCCAATTTTGATGAACATCATCATATTCATGTAGCCTAAATGTTGATTTACAGTGATGTTGACCTGCTGTGTGTAATCACAAACTAAGTAAACGAACAGTGACCACAGCATGATCACAAACCAATAAACGACAGCAGACAAACACACGAGACGAGAAAATGAGGAAGTCAAATCAACATATAATAAGAGCCTCAGGAAAAGCAGGTGACTGCGGGAACCCGGGAAGCAGGTTTTGTTCAGGTCTGTGCGTTGGAGAACATAAAGCTTTAAAATGCTACAGGATGAGACTTGCGTGTGAGATACAGAAGAATGCAGCTTTCATAAACACCTTGAGTTATTAAAGTAATAGTTCAACAAAAAAAGAAAATTCTTGTATCATTTACTCACCTTCATGTTATTCCAAACCTATATGACCTTTTTGCTTTTTAGGAACACTTAAAAAATACTTTGAAGTACTTTAGTAATCAAACAAAAGTGGCCTTCTGACTTCTATTGTAGAAGACTTGTATTGTATGGACACAAAACCACTGAGATTTCTCTAAATATCTTCTTTTGTGTTGCACAGAAGAAACAAAGTCATACAGGTTTGGAATGACATGAGGGTGAGTAAATGATTAAAAAAGTTTCCAAAAAAGTTTAAGTTTCCAAAAAGATATGAAAATTTTTAATCTCTTATCTTTTCCACTTGTGTGTGTTACCAATCACACACACACACACACACACACACACACACACAAACACACACACACACACACCCTCCTGCAGGGATCTGAATTATTTAATACATTCCTAAACCTCACTTTAAAGGTGTGGACAGAGTTATAAATACACACACCATCATCTGACACTAGTAGAGCTTATTGAAAATGACGCAGTGGCCAAAGCTCAGGGTCGGGAATCGTA
>JAZGTK010015848.1:0-13016 GCA_036877625.1 Ambastaia sidthimunki
CTGGTGGTCAGTCAAAGCAAAAGGAGATTGTCCCTCACAGTGACAGTAATGAACAGAAAGGAAAATGCTTATAATGCAAGAGTATCTGCCAGTTACTCCAGGAACCTGTTCTACGCTTCTGTTACACCAGTGGTATATTATATATTAGTCCAAACTATTTCATTTGTATTAGCAAAAATCTTTAGAAAAAGCATAATTTACAAACTTTCTGTTGTTAAATTATCTTTTAACTTAGAGAGACTAGTTTTTTTTACCATATCTGAATGCTGGACAATAGCTACTTTACGGGGGTGAAAAGTTGGGAATGACTTTAGGGTCCGACAGGAGCAGTAACAACTCAAGTGAGGGGCCCAGAATTCCTTGCTGCAGCTCTGTCTGAATGTAGAGATTTGTGTATTCAAACCTTTTTGCTATTTCAGATGGATGGGTCAGAGGTAAAGTGTACTTTGATGAAAGAATCAGATACACTCGTTTGCCAAGTGAGTTATCCAGCCCTGAGAACAGACCAATCGGTGAGACTTCTGTTGAACTGAATGTTGATGTCTGATCATACCTGACTAATATGTGATTCTGATATGATATGGTTTTATTTATTTTTACCAGGTTTCATTTGTGATCAACTTTGACTTTAACTTAAATCAGCTACAGAAAGATGCCAAAGTTGTCTTTGAAGCCATAAGGTATAAGAAAAATCAATTTTGCAATTATGGCCAATTTTGTTTTTATTTGTTAATCAATAAATTTGTGATTGATTTGTATTGCAGTGACAGCACAGAGGAAACTCCTGCTGATAACAAAATCTCTGTCTCTATTCCTGTCCAATACAACTCAGAAGTTATTATCAGCAGGTCAGACTGTAACACACGCCTGTGTTAACATTCATTTCAAGTGCTCTGAATGTTGAATGCTCTAAGACATAGTTTTTAATATATTTTGTATAATAGAGCTATATAATACTGTTGGTTTTTGCTCTATTAATATTACAGTATGAAATATTATTATTTAACCATTTTTTACAATGCTTTGTAAAAAATGTTTTGACTTTTTAAATGGTTTTCTATTAAAAGACTCCATATGAATAAGAACATCAGCAAAACACACCAGTAGTTTAAAATCTTCCACTTATTCAAATTCATTCAAACGTATTTGGGCAGCCCAGTGTCCATCTGCAATAACTATGTAAGATTTTTAACAGAGTCAATCAAGAATACTCATACTGTACACTCTGTAGGTACATTATAAAATATAACACATTTTTATATTTTAATTTCTTTTATCCAGAGACGCAAACATAAATGTTTATTTACTTGAAAAAGAGGATGAAGTTGCAACCACAATGAAGACTTTCAAGGACATTGGCCCAGATTTTAATTTTAATCTGAAGGTGAGTTTTGTTTTTATGGATAGACATCGATTATCACACAACTTACTACCACCATCTGTTGGTTTGCTTACATTATTCCATACTGTGTGGTCTGTTAAATATATGATAAATGTATGTATTCCATCGATTAATCCAGACAATTTGCATACTATGTGTAGTATACATACTACAAAAACCACAACGATTATATTAGTAGCATGCTAATATGCATATTTAGCCTTAGTGAACCAGCCTACAGTTTACAGCTGCTGGCAATTAACAAACCTTGTGCTCACTGCTGACCTGAGATTTACCCTGAATGGATTTATTTCTGTAGGTTTCCACAGGAACCCTCCCAGTCAGCCTTGTTTACCTCACTGTCTCCCTGCCCAGCAGCACTAAAGCTGGCAATCCTCTCCTGTATGTCACCTCAGTTAAAACTTCACCTGTGAGTATCCTAAACCTCAAAAACTTGGCACGGTGAAACATATTTTAATGTTTTGTACACTATTTATGCAACTGTCCAAATATCAGAAAACGTGATTGAAAACAGCGCTTGTGCATATGAGAATGATTCGATATCATGATTTGATTTAACCAATACTGTTTCAATTTCATGCAACAGCCTGAAAGAATACACTGCACGGACAACAATCTGATTGACCCGTTTAAGATCAGTGAGAAACCTTATTCCTCCAGATTAACTGAGGAGAGCTTTAGAGGAACAAAGGAACTGGTCAGTGCTTCTGGCTGTTTGTCTCCAATTGTCCTCAATCCAAGAATGAGAAAAACATTTGCATTTGAAGTGACATTGTTATTGGTTATGACTTACAAAGGAAGTCTTAATGAATGAAGTATGAAGCCATGTAATAGTTGTTTGTGCAATAATGATTTTTATTATTTTCACATGCTGACTAATTCAGTCTCTGATTATAGTGCAAGTAATATGATGCTTGGAGTTTCAAGCCATAGAGCTGTAACTGTATCTAACATGTGTTCACCATTCACAGAACTGTAAGACAGCATCCTGCCAGTCAATGAAATGTGTCCTGAAGGACCTCGAGGAGAAGAATGATTATTATGTCAATGTAACTACAAATATATGGAACGGTACCTTTGCAAAGGTAAGATCTTTAGCTTCACTGTCGATGTGGGGTAATGTACCTTGGTAATATCTAACCATTGTCTTGTATGTCCATTTCAAGGCCGATTTCCTGTCCGTCTTACTTTCTGTGAGCGCTGAGATAGAGACATCACAATCTGACTTTCTGTTCATTGAACAGAAGCACCTGGAGGTACAGCTGTTGCTTTTTGCTTATTCAGAATAAGTCCTTTGCAGTTTTACCTCACACAACCTTAACAGCCTTGACATATTAGCAGTCATTACTCAGCCAGCTATATAGCTTTCCCATGACACCTCAAAATTGATGGATGCGCTTTAAAATGATGTTTTAGCTCATGAAGTGTTGAATTGCAGGTTGGTGTCACAGTGAGCAAACCTGGAGCTAAAGGAGATGTCCCAGTTGGCGTTATAGTAGGAAGCGTTATTGGTGGTCTGTTATTATTGGCTCTTGCTGTTGCCTTGCTTTGGAAGGTAGTTTTTTCTTTGCCTTTTTGTATTTATTAATGATATATAATCGTCTCCATTTACAACCATCACAAAAATGCATTCTGTACTCAGCTTGGCTTCTTCAAGAGGAAATATCAGCCACTGATGAAGAATGAAGAGAACGGAGAAGGTCAGGAACTGGAGGAGAATCCTCACTGAGGATCTGGATTGATTTAGTTCAAGCCTTCAGTCTTTGACATCAAATTGGTACATGTTAGGTGATCCAAGAATTTACACCAGTTGTGTTCCATTTGGATAACAATGGCATTTTTTTTCCATATGTTTGTCTTCCCTGCTTGACTTAAACAGTGTATATCGTGCACTGCACCGGATACAGGTTTCTACTTTACTAGGAACGTCATATAGATTTACCACCTCCACCCATTTTGGGCGTAGCTCACACTCAGCTAGATGTTTTATTAGAAATTGTAAATAATACCCAGAAGCAACAAGCTGGTCATTGGTGCCCTATGCTGGCAGAAACGGACCTCAGTGATAATCACTGGCTAAAGATTAACTTGTGTGAACACATCTAAGGGCGGTTTCCCAGATAGGGCTTAAGCATAGACTAAAGTGCATGTTTAAACTGTCTTAATTGAAAACAACTTGCACTGACATATTTTAAATATATCAGTACTGTCGTTAGTCTCAAGATGCACACCAGTTATACATGTTTGTAAAAATTACTTAAAGGTCCTAATTAAGTCCAAGGCCTAGTCCTGTCTTAATCTAATTCCTGTTTGGGAAACTGCCCCCCAATCGTTTTATATCCAAGTACTAAAAAAACTAAACTTGATTTATTTCTGTTAAATACTTTATCCAGCTTATTATGCAGAGATAACTGTAAGCTGTACACACCCAAACAGTGTGAACACTGGTGCCTTCAAAACATTGCTGTGTTTCTGACCAGCCCACATAGCAATGTTGGCTTAAACAATAGTGTGATTTTGGGGTGGGTCTACCTGTTTGTCTGACCAATGGCAACGTGAGACAGGTAATGACATATATACTTGCACCCACTCTGAACTTGCTAAAATTTTCAAAGTACGAATAAGACACTGTGCTGAATATTCTCAGTAAATGGCAACACTTCATATAAAAGTTGCTTTTAAATGTCAAATTGTTGCCAGTTAAAGCTGTATATATTTATATTTGAATGAACATGAACTACTGATCTGATAAACATCAAAATGTTTGATAATGAGCTAATATAGTGTTAACAAATGATATGCCGTGAAAATCCTACTGATGGTGTAACGTCTTTTGGAAACCTTTGGGAATAGATGCAAATTCCATCAAAGGCAAAGAGATAAAAGATAAAGGCGAAAAGATTTTTTTAATGTTTACATATTTTTGCACTGGTACTTTTCATTAAAAGAAGAGTAAAATATACTCTTGATTAAAACATATTTTTGGTTAATTAAATGTAAGACCCTTGAGCCATGTATTTTTTCAATAAAAAACTTCTTGCTGCCGAATAAAATGTACTGTAGCTTATTTAGCTAGTTAGCAGTTTAGCTTTGCTTGGGATCTTTTCCACCATCTGCCCACAAACATTTCTTGTTCTGCTTCCAGCATGTCTCTCCAGACTCATATATGTCTTGAAAAGAAATAATTATAAATGTGTTCCATGCGATGGCACAATATTATTCAATTTTATTTTATTTATATAGTGGTTTCCAGTGTTACATTGTTGCAAAGCAGCTTTACATATAAAAGCACACAAAAGGTTACATACGTGAAGAGAAAAATACACTTTGCTGGCAATAATTAATGAACTACTATAAATACATTTAAAAATAAAATTAGGGTATATTAGAATAGGGTATATATATATATATATATTAGAAAATAGGGTACATTAGAATAGGGGATATTTAGGGCAATTTTTTGTGAAAACCATTAAATATGCTACATAAACTATTGTTTAACATAAAATTTACCAAAAGCAGCTCATTTTAAACTTCAAATATCTGTATTTCCCAAATTATGATGTTAAATTTGTCAAACTTAACCTTCAGCTTCATACCCAGTTTCTGGAATTGGGCTAAACAGAAACCAAAAGTGTTTCAAGGGTGACATGTCTTTGCACCTTTTTCCAGACAGGCAAAGTAGCTTTAAGTGTGTCAATATACAATATTTTACCATCTCCAGGGAATCACTTCTGTGTGGTGATGAGATCCCAATTATAACACTTGCTTCTGTTATTGGAATCACACTGTGACACGACAGACAATATTCAGTATGTCAGTAATGATATTTAGCTAATTAACAGGCTCATTTTCTGAACAGACTGCAGACTCACTCAAGTCTGTGTTGTATATTGATGTGTCTAACACTTAGCCATTTTCTCCTGATGTCATTTGTGCCATTGGAACATATGCTTCATATTCCCGGGCTTACTACTATCTTCCCCTCAAAAATATATCTTGTCGGCCATCAAAGAGATTATCTATAAAATATTCAAATTAAAATGTCTGTCAGAGAGGTTGTTAACAGAAGTGATGATCAAATGGATATAATGACTATCCATCCATTCATCCATCCATACATAGTTTGAATACAGACAGAGTTTGATGTTATATTTGATGCCCACCTTTGTAATTCTTTACCCTCCACTGAGAGGCAGTATAATGGCCACCTCGTCTCCCTCTCTGAGGGTCAAGGGCTGCTCACTCAGAGGCATGTACTCCTGACACACAGCCAGCACCACTCGCCCCTTTAAAACAGTGAGTCTAAAAAACAAGAGACTGAATTTCTACATTCTGAGGAATGTAATGCAAAACTACTTTGCAAAATTCACTCTCTCAAAGTTCAGGTGAACAGTTTGCAGGGCATTGCTATGTGGTTGCTAGGGAGTTTGGGGCAGTTGCTACGTGGTTAATCACTATATTCTGGACCCCAAATATGATTCCTGTGGATAGTCCCTACAAAATGTATATCTAATTGTTTATAAAATACATGCCTTTCCTCCTTAGCAAGCACACAAGCACTGTTATTTGGAATATCATGTCATCTACAGTGTTAGTGAAGACAAACTAGAAAAGTTTTAATAATATGTTAGTGTCCTTAGATACCTTGAGGAGAAAACATTGCCATTGCCAACATCATATCATTGCATTTTAAATGTAATTTCCACCACCATTATTTCCAGATCTGAGACTGAGTGAAAAGGACCTGCGGAGTGAAAACTTCCGCAGGGCTAAAAATGCAAATAGTTGGGGAAACAACATAATGTTGGAGTATTCATCATGCAATAAAAATGTACCTTGGATATTTTGTCTCCAAATACTGACACAGTTGTAGCGTTATGTTGTGTTATATTTGACAAAACAATAACGTTCTCTGATTTAAGCCCCATTAATTCGGCACTTTTTGCAAAGTACAGAACCGACACCTGGTAAACACAACAGCGTAGATGTAACCATTTGAACTAAATAATAAAAACATTGAAGTTATAAAGTTGTGATTTTCACTTTATTAAGTCTTTTTGATATACTTTCTGATTAACGTAGTTTGAAAAGCTGCGTCATTTATGCCCGTTCCAGGCATCAGCCCTGCATTTCCACTATCCACCAACAGATGTCTCCAAATTCACATGTCAAACGAAATTATTCATCAACCTCAGGTAGTATATGACATGTCCATGAATAAAATAATAAACATAATAACAAAAAAATGAAAAAAATAACAAACTTTAAATAGTTTTAATGATTACTATATTTACAAACTCCTGTAAATATTAGGTATGTATACACCTTCAACAACTTTTAAAGTTAAAGCAGTATGCAAAACAGTCTATTATAATGCATGTTTTGTCTTTATGAAACAGCCGATGGCTGTTTTCTTGTTGAGTAAGACAATTCTGTGTGGTATTCGATCAATCCAGAGACATCTGTAACCACAGACCACAGCTGCACAACGTATGTCCCTGTTTCAGAGCGATCGTTCACAACTCTCCGTTATTAACAACGTGTGCTGAGTCCTTAGCTGAGTGTATTTCCTCCAATACTCCGATAGAGGGACAGCAAGCAAGTATTTCCACCTGAGACTTTGACAAAGTAACGTGAGAATAAACTATTCGTCCCATATGACTGTGCTTTAGTATTATCATTTAATCTAACACCCTTCTACACTTCAAGGCGAAAACAAGGACGCTCCCATTATATTGCACGAAGCTGTTCATTGCAAGTGCGCGTAGTCAGCGCCTTATAATAGAGGCGCTCTAGTTGGTCGCGTCGCGTCGGAGTGCAGACGGGCTGTAACGCAACACCCCGACTACTTCCTTTGAAGGAGGACTTGTACTATATTTACAGGTTTGACCCTGGGGATGACCAAACAACTGTCTCAACTATTAGACTAACCGTATCCTTGAATTTATTATTACTCCCAAAATTGATTGTAATGGGCCACTTTAAAAGATGAACGATTATCGCCTGAACTGAGCTGGGTAAAAACTGTCTGGATCTATTGAAACCTCAGGACTCAAAGTTCATACGCATTCCCACAACTCAATCATATTTTGCATGTATTGCTTATATTCTTTTTGACGTTTGTTACAGAGCATGTGAGTTTATACAGACATATTACCTAATACTATTCCTTTATACTGCTAATAGCTCATGCAAATTAATAATAACAATAACATAATAATAATAACAACAACAACAACAATAATAATTACTATTATTAGTAGCAGTATCACAACAACAATAATAACAATAATAATTACTATAATTGTTGTTGTTATTAATGTTGTTGTCGTGGTTATATACAGTTTCTTTAAATAATTTAATAATGTACTATTGTAGCTTAAACACGAATAATACAATACAAATATCTTGTCTCAGAGCACCTGAGCAAAAACCTTTGTTTTGGTTTTAAATCATATCAGAATAAAACTACTTTTTATTCTGTGGTTGTAACGAAAGTGTTAGATACCGTTTCTGTCTGATAAAGTTCAAGCTTTCTTAGTTTGACTTAAAGTGTTAAAGTGTGTTATTTATATATCTCACATATCAAAAACAACTACACTGCCAAATCATTGATCCAACCCTACGCAAAACCCCGAACATACGCCAAAATCATGTTGCTAATGAGGGGAGAACATTTTTGCACTTACAAATATTACCTGATAAATTTCGGTGGGTAAACTATTACAATACTCTCCCCACCCCCCTATGAACTATGAAGACCGCCCACCTCAGGCATCCAACTCGAGACCCCATATAGATTTAAAAAGCGAGACGCAATCCGTGTGTATGACAGTCACTGAGTGCAAATCATCAGCGCACATCTGACTGACTGTTTTTCGTCTCTCTCCACACACGCGTCTCCACTTTTTCTGAGGATGCTACAGTTACCGCAGCTTCGCCAGGGCGTGATCGCGCTTCTCATATGGTTTGCGCACTTGATGGAACAGCAGAAAGTACAAGGTAAAGTGATATTATTCTCTGCGAGGATTTGGAAAGTCTGAATGAAGAATATGAATGAAGCACTGATCTGGACTTCATCATCTTAAATGGTGCGCTTACTGGCGTGCGTAAAATAAAAACTGTTAACTTGTTAAGTTAACTTGTTTTAAAGATGGGTGAATTTATACTTGAAAGTGAAATTAATTACAAGCAATACGCCTTGATGTCAATAAAACTTCATCTTGAAGTGATAATAAAAATAATTTAAATATTGTGGGGAAAATCTTGTTTATAGTGCCATTATGTCTAACTGGTTTAGCATGTTTTTATCAATGCACAAAAAGCTTTGTACAATTACAATGTAGCACATCTGTAAGAGACTGAATGATTTCAGATGGCAGAACAGTCTGAAAGCCTAGAAATTTTAATCCTCTAAAAAGTCCCACTGAGACTTTCCCCAAAGTGTTTGTTTGATATTGTACCAGCTTCACCAACACCAACAATCTGAGTTTAATTTATAGCCTGAAATGTGCTTGGCACTAATGACTTTAATTAGATGCATACAAGAACATAGCTGGTATGGTGCAATAAATGAGCAAAACAGTTCTCTGTATCAAAGTGATAACAGTGAGTCTTTCCAGCCGGCAACTGCTGGCTTCAACAGGGCAAGAATGGAAGATGCCAAGTTCTGTACATGTCCGGGATGAGCAGGGAGGACTGCTGCAGGAGTGGTCGACTGGGCACGGCGTGGACTGAAGAAGATGTGCCCAACAACACGCTTTTCCGATGGCTGATCTTCAACGGTGGTGCACCGAACTGTATACCTTGCAAAGGTACCATGTAAGATTAAAAACAGAAAGAACAAAAAGTCTTGCGGTTTTCATCGTTTGAGCAACTGGTGATGCTCATCTGTAAGATGTTAAACTTAGGTTGAAGGCAGTTGAAAGCATGTGATTGGTGGACTGTGAAGATTTCAGACAGGAAAGATTATACAGATTGAGTATGGAATGCAAGGGTATGAAAAAATACAGCGCAACTCTGCAGCTTGTTAACTTAGCATGCAATACCTCCTGCTGAGAAAAACAATAACATCATTCATTATTTGCTTTGTAAGTGTGACATCTGATTTATAGTGTAAGAAACATAAAACATGACCTTTGAAGCACAAACATGAACTGAATGCGCAATCATAGCATTTTTGTTTGATTTAACAGAGACTTGTGATAATGTGGACTGTGGTGCCGGAAAAAGATGCAAAATGAACAAGAGGAATAAGCCCCGGTGTGTGTGTGCCCCAGACTGCTCCAATGTCACGTTCAAGGGGCCAGTTTGTGGCTCCGATGGGAAAACCTACAGGACCGAGTGTGCCCTCCTTAGGGCCAAATGCAAGAGACATCCTGACCTGACCGCACAGTACCAGGGAAAATGCAAAAGTACGAATCCAAATCCTCTTTAAAAAACATAAAATAAAAATGGACCCTGTTTACTTGATAAACATTTCTGTCCATTTTACATGCCTTGTCAGTACATGTTATTCAAAAGAATAAAAGTTTGACAGGGTATTAGTTTGATGCAGGTACTAAAGCACAGTCATATAGGACGATATTCTCACTGTACTTTGTTGAAAAAGAGTTCAAAGGTTGTCTTTGCAGTATTTCATTCAAATGCAATAATTTGCATTGCCTCTGCAATGATTTTCCTTTTCCGTTGATGTCACTCAGTACATAATCAGGTCATTATTTACAGAAGCTTTTGATTAATGTCAGCTTTGACTGGTTATAATATTTACAGAGTCATGCTACGATGTTCGCTGCCCTGGGAGCTCAACGTGCGTTCTGGACCAGACCAGCAACGCCTACTGCGTAACCTGCAACCGGCTTTGCCCTGAGGTGATCTCTTCAGAGCAGTACCTATGTGGCAATGACGGGATCGTGTATGTCAGCGCCTGCCATCTCAGAAGAGCCACGTGCATCCTGGGAAGGTCTATTGGAGTGGCCTATGAAGGGAAATGCATAGGTGAGAATATGACTAAATCTCCAGCTTGCACAATACTCTCTTAAACATGTGGTTTCCATTACTCTGTTTTCTGTTGCAATAACACATTCATGTTTCACATGGTTAGCTCTGACTGTTGCTGCTTTCTGTTATTTAATACCTCCTCAAACCACAATGAGTAAAAAGAGTAAAATGAGACTAAAATGACCATTTCTCTCATGGAAATAATATAGCTGAATGGGACTCAAGGATGTGGTTTTATATACATACATCATGTTTAGGGGAACTTAGGCAGTTAGGAATGAATGGCC
Source organism: Ambastaia sidthimunki (assembly GCA_036877625.1). Taxonomy (NCBI): domain Eukaryota; kingdom Metazoa; phylum Chordata; class Actinopteri; order Cypriniformes; family Botiidae; genus Ambastaia; species Ambastaia sidthimunki. Next base: position 10,693 of record JAZGTK010015848.1, read on the forward strand.
ATTTATTGAGAATGGGAATGTTTTCACTGAGCTCACCAACTTCCAACCTATTCTCTTGTCCTCAGATGCCAGATCGTGTGAAGACATCAAGTGCCGTGAGGGACGTAAGTGTCTTTGGGAGAAGACGACAGGACGGGGACGTTGCTCGGTGTGCGAGGACACTTGCCCTGAAAGTCGTCCAGGTGACAGTGTCTGCGCCAGCGACAACACCACTTACCCCAGCGAGTGTGCCATGAGGCAGGCTGCCTGCTCACTGGGTATCGTCCTGGAAGTTAAACACTCGGGCTCATGCAACTGTAAGTAAAGGATGCTAATCTGGCCGCAAAATCCATGACCCATCTTTCCCGTTCCCAACCGTGATTTCCTTCTTACTTGCCCCATCAAAATCACACTCCTTTCCATTGCCCCTACAAGGCACCACATGGAACGTTGTCGGCGAGCGTGTAGCGTATGTGCCCTTGTACCGGTTTGCTCCTGCAACTCATTCTGGCCAAGAATGTTTTAACTCAGTGGCACGGAGCATTTTCAGAGACGTTTTGATGCATTGGTTAGGACGGTGCAGATGTTTTCTGATCATCTATAAACTTGAATGAGGTTTTAACCTAAAATCGTTGAGGCCAAGTCTGCTGGAAGGATTCCGGTTCGGAATGCGAGACAGCTCTGAACATTCTGCTCTTCCGCATTTGTTACGCTGTCTATGCATCAGAGGCAGAAATGTCTAGACTGATGGAATTGACAAATCATGTGGAAAGTACATAGGGCCATAAACCAGCTCAGTGTGCTCAGTTGTGAATCATGTCGTTGTCTCTCCCTATGGCTGAATGGCAAATGCTCCGTGATCATGGTGTGATATGGCTGAGCATGTGTGTTACGGACAAAGAGGAGAAAACCTGGTGCCATTATAGCGCTGCAATACCAGGGTCAGAAATCAAGGGCAAAAATGCCACTGATATTTAAAATTGGGGGATATAAATGTTCCTGTGAATAGTGAATTTTGTCTTTTTTTAATATAGATATATTTCTGCTATATATATATATAATGAAATATTTGACAAATAAAAAGTATTCTGTGTGTTTTTATATGGACTAAGAGGAGGTAAAAATAAATCCTTAGAAAAGAAATAACTGACACTTAAAAAACCTTACCATTTTCTGTTTTCTGTGTTAAAATATTTCTAATGCAGAGAGCATATAAAAGTCACTTATTTCTTGAAAACTGGAGGATTTCACAGGAATAAATGCTTCTAAAACATAACTTCGCCCTAACCCTGTAATGTTCACAGAAGGTAGCTGAAATGCAAGACATAAATCTCATGTGGAAAAAATGTGATTGTTTGCGATTTTATGTTTATTCTAAACGTTTGTTCGGTAAAATGATTAGTTAGAACATTGACTAATGCCGCAAACTGAAAACATCTTTCACCAGCCGACTTTGTGTGTGGTATTGACAAATCATTTTGCATTTCCAAAAAGCTCAATGCTATTTTTGTTTATAAAAAGGGATTCGGTAATGTTTCTTTGCTTGCTTTTGTTTTGTTTTGTGAAATAAAATATTAAGAAATTGTCTCCAGTAATAGAAGGCAGAGGTAGGGCACCATTCCATAAAGGGCTTCAAAGGTGAGAGCCCACTTTTTTTTATACATAGACAACAATCCCATCTTCTCCTCCCACTTTGTGACTCCACCTCATGTGAACCGCAGAGCACCATTACAGATGCTTAGAGAGAAAAATACACAAACCTTTTCAAAGTTATGCAATAAGACTCTGTGTCTAGTTTTTTACTAAAACAACAGCTACTATATTCCTCCATAGCCCTCCCAGAGATTGAGAAAGAGGACATGGATGAAGATGACATGGATTATAGCCATCTATCTCTATTACTGACTGGATAAACCGCCTCCAGCATCAGGACTTTGGTTAAGCACAGAGTCATGTTCATACTGTACAAACATCTACTCTTATTTATTTTCCATGGACACGTGGAAGATGCTTATTGTTCTAGAAGTTTTATTTATACATTGTTGCCTTCTTATTTATACATTTATAGTCTGAATAAATGGACTGTCTCTCATCTTTGTCATCTTTGAAAGAATATTATTTATTTTAACGTGCAGTGTTACTCTGTGTGAGGTAATGCATTCTGAAAAGTGATACATTTTGTGAAAAAAAGTGCATGTTTTATTTATTTGTAATCTAATTTTCACTAATAAATGCAGTTACCGTAGATCTGGTTCAGTTTACAATCCAAAACTGCTTTGAAAGTAAATCAGTATGTATAATATTTTCCCTACTTTGACACAAACAGAAAACAGTGTTACAAAAAT
>JAZGTK010015849.1:0-13015 GCA_036877625.1 Ambastaia sidthimunki
TTCTCACCTGAACCATTCAGAAACCTAGGGAGAAACCTTACACACGTGCATGCAGACAAACACGCACAAACATGGACAAACACACACAGACAATGCGGTGCAATATCTTTGATTTTATCAACACACATCAAGTACAACAGCACATTCAAACGAGCAGCTGGGCAGCAGACATTTTAATTCTGTCTGTTCAAAACCTCCCACTGTGTGTGTGTGTTTGTGTCCCACCATCAGAGTGCCAAGAAACCAACACAATGGACCTGAAGAACCTAAAGCATAATGTAACATCAAGAAGCTACTTAAATCAAACTCAAATAATAACAAACCTAACATATCAGAGATCTCCAGTGATGATCTCAGAGTTTATCTTCAGCACTAATGAAGCTGCTGATCAACATCTTTGAGAGTGACAGAAACATCCAGACAGGTGTGTTGAAGTTCATCAGGACTAAACTCTGCAGCTCTGTGGACCTCCAGAAACATGGATTGAAGACCCCTGATATATACAGAAACATCACAGCTCTTCACAGAGAACAGAGAGTAATGCTTTCTTACTCATGTGCTCCACATACTGTAGCAGAGCTGCGGTTCTGACTGAAATGAGACTTTGGGTGGTGTAGAATGTGTGTTTGTAATCTGGGGTTTATTGTAACTCAGTTACAGCAGCTTCTCAAAGCTAGCGGAGGTCAGACACAGTGAGAGACCTGCTCTGTGACTCCTCTGTGAGGGACACCAATCATAGATGCTTTAATATATTTGCTGTGACAGCTGCAGTAGGAGTTTCATTTCTGCCACAGAGCTGCTCAGCAAGGCAGCGATTTTAACGTCTGCCCACACAAAGTCCAAAAATCCGCCCATCCAGAGGCGTCTCAGATCCCACACGACTGAGATGATGGTTAGTGGACGGGTCTTCATCAACACTCACTCTCAGTTTCTATGAAAGAACAGTATATTTCCTCAAATTAATAACCCAGACCTGAGGGTAATACTAACACCAGCACAGTCCTGCTTAATGCCACTTTATTATCTTTTGGTATAATTCTTCATTCTTCACAATGAACACAAATTGAAGTTTTTATTGCTCATGAAATCTGATCTCTGAGTCTGGTTGTATCAGGTTATAACAGTATTAATGAAAGCTGATCATCTTTCACTGAGACTATTCACAGACTAACACAAAAAGCTAAAAGCTCATTAACGTGATAGTTATAGTTACAGACCAATAACTACCCACTTGACCAATTAACAGAAACATTCTTTTTTTCTTTTGTGTCAGTGACAAAATTTACTGACAGACATTTTCTGCTTTTCAAATATATTCATAAAGACATTCAATAAATCATTAAAATATACAGAAGGCAAGATGTTCCAATATACAAAAAACAGATTTATTCTCTGTATTCTAAACATTATATTTGTCATTTAAAAGGGATTTGAAACTCTTCACCAAAATGTTCATACAACCTTTTTAACATCCCCATTGTGAGAAGTTTAAACACATCAATATTCACTCAATTGTCTGTATTTCATGTAATGTTACAAGAAAACGCAGATCCTCTGAACCAGCGTGACACATCTGATGGGATTCCTGTACAGCCAGCAGGCAGAATCTGAGTCCTTTCTGCTTGTTTATCAGGGGACCCAACATCCCCGCCGGGTGTGTGTGTGTGTGTGTGTGGTTTAATCTGAGGTCTATAAGCACTATTACAGTGAGTGTGAACTAACACAGCTGAGAGGTGCCGTCTCTTATAATCCTCTCATTTCACTGTGGATTTGACTCACAGACATCCACTCAAAAGCCCCTCAGATGAGCTGACACAACAGACAGAACATGAAAGAGCTTTCAAACATACGTCTGACCATGTGTGAGCAAACACACAATTAACATGTGACACGCAGCCGTATGCAAACATGAAATATCACCAGCTGAGGAATAAAACATTCTGACTGGACATTAGGAGTGGAAGAAAAACTACTGAATTTGGAAAGTAACATTAACAATTTGAGGAATCTTTCATGTTTGTTTGGTTAAACTCTAAATATTATCAATGTATGTATTACTGATATTAACAATGAAATGCAATTAATAAAACAGAATTTGTTTCTATTTACATACAGATTGATTCTCAGTGTTTAGAGAGTGTGTTTGTGCTGGAGTGTCCGTGCTGAGGGGGTCGTGCTGAGGGGGTCGTGCTGAGGGGGTCGTGCTGGGGGGGTCGTGCTGGGGGGTTCTGTGTAAATTGAGTTTGGAGCTGATAATGCACCTGTCACTGTAAACACACTTTCTGCTCAGATACTGTAATGTAACAGACACACATCACACGAGCTATTGATGCTTTTATTACTGAAATGCTGAGAAAACACTGTGTTCATTCAAGCACCACAAACAAAACAGTCACACATCTGTGAATTAAATCAGCTACACATTACAAACTTACAGTCACACATCAGCCAGTGCTGATTTCTGCCTAAAATCATGTTTTTAAAGCCTGTTGCACATTAAAAACAGCATTCCTGATCCTGTCTTTAATTTATGATATAAAATCACCATATAATAAGAGGAATTATTAAATCCATAAACACGAAGCAGGAGATAATTGTTTGTCGTGGTGTTGTAGAACATTGTATAACATGATGTTTAGTAATAAACATCATCTACTTACTAGAATTTATGGAGGAGCTGCTTGTAAACACTCTTTGTCGCACTTAATATATAACATGAACATATGAGTGACGTGAATACTGTATGTACAGTGTCGCTCTTTGTTCTTTTATATAATTATTCTGTAGCTAATGACAATCTGTGACGTTCATTTAATAAACGATCATTGTGTCTTTTAACCCGCAGACTGTCGGCATGTTTCTCTTTGTATTAATCAAAAAAGAAATGCAGTGACAAAAAAATGATGATTTAAAACATTTATGGAATAAAAGAGAACGTGACACTGACGCTCGATCGCGCGTTACATTGTAACGCACCTCAACAAAAGAACGCGCGTCTGCATCGCGTCACAATCGCTGTTACATTGTTGCACATGGACGAGTTTGAGTCTTTGATCGCGTCTGTTTTTTCTTATTAAAGCGTTTCTGATCAGATGTTTCAGAGTGTTTAAAGGCCTCAAACTCCTCCAGACACCATTTTGAGTCTCTGCGTGTCTCAGCTGTGTGGAATGTACAAATACATGACAAGAGACAGAAGTCAGAATGAAATCCGCCTCGTTCGCGCATCCGTCCCGAAAACGCGTTAATGGATATTTGGATCGGTCCGATGGATCGCGGAACTCGAACACTCGCCGCGAATGTGTTTCTGTCCCCATAATTCACCATCAAACAGCATCAGAGCGCGTTTCACCATCACTTGCCTGTCAGGAGAAAGACACTGCGGCTGTCTGACGCTGCTGGTCTGTAATGGTGGTTGGATGGTGTTTTGGAGAGATCTGGGCTTCATACATAGAAACTCAATCAGATCGGACTTACCAGAGTGCGCTGGTTCTGATGGGTCGCTCTGGTCCAATCTGTGATCCAGCGTACGGTCGATCTTTCTGGGTTGGTTAAGGGTCAGACTGTTCTCCTGTGCGAATGTTTTCTCCGGTGGATTTTTCGGCTGTGTGGAAGCACATCGAGCTGTGGGGGATGGTGATGCCAGAGAACAGAGGAGGGAGGGGGGAGCGAGGAGGGGGGCAGCAACATGGAAACACAAGGAGAGGACCTCCAATCTGACGCAGAACCAACGACACCAGTCACAGCGTTCGCCATAAGCAAACGTGACCCAACACGAACACACACGAGTCTGACAAACAGCCCGTCAGAACCTGTATTATACCTATTTTATGATTATATATCAAACAATTCCGTTATTAACACTGTTCTTTTTGTCTTTCATTAAATAACTCGTATAGGACCAATATATAATTTAAGCTTGTAAGATATATTTAGTGTAGTTACTGTTTCTTAATCTACTTTAATATAATCTAATGATATACGCAGTTACAGTGTAACGTTAAATAGCTTCTTCACTGGAGGCCTCTAGTGTCTGTAATGCGCTTCTACACAACAAGCGCTTCACATATTCAATCATCTGCATTTATCATCATCATCATAAGAGATTGACTTTAATGTTGCTGGTCACTGGCCATCTTCGTTTTATTCGGTAGTTTTCGTCACCTTGTGTTCGGTGAACTTCGGCTCGTTTGGGGTTTGAAACGTTCAGGAAGTCTCTGCATGTCCTCACAGCCAAAGCGACAACAAAGAACGGAGAGAAAGTGCCTCTGTAAGCAGATTTGAGCCTTTCAGCCGTGAAAGAACGGCACTGCCATCTCGTGTTGAAGTATGATAGAGTTTATCCGTCTTTCATTCTCTGCATGTTATTCGTGTTGCAGGAAAGCTGCAGGTATCTCGGGTGGAGACAGAGAAACACACAGTGCAATACACACAACACACAACTCACGTAACACACAACTCACACAAAACTCACACAATTCACATAACACACAACTCACAACTACAGACTTCCACGGAAATGCACGAGATATGCATTCATTATACAAATATTTTGAGTGTTCATTCTGTGAATGTACACACTAGTTTTTATTGTTAACACTTTTGGTGGGTTTAATTTTCTGGTTGTAACTTTATATGCTTTATTCAGACAGAAAATCCGTTTTTTATGGCATAAAATAACAACTAGATGGAGATAAAGCTCTTTTTTTATAAAGCTCAAACGTTTGCACATAGCTTAGAAACTATTTCCAGACTCTCACGTGTTTTGAACAAGAATCACAGATAACATCGAGGAAAATGTATTGAGCATTTAATAAAATCAATAACACACTGTATGTGACTGTAATCTGTCCATGTCCAGCAAACGTTTACCCAGCGCTACATAAATGAACTGACAGTACTCCAGCAAACAGACAATGTTCTCACAACGTTATTCCATCTCATTGGTGTTTCTCCACACATCTGTTTGACTCCAGAACTTTAGATATGCCAGACTGTTTGAGGCTTTTTAGTTTGTAATTTTGCATAGAGTAAAAAAAAAAAGTCAGGGACTGACTTACTCCTTTCTCTGTGTATTTTTTTCAGGTCCCACAGAGATGCTGATGAGTCTTTGAATGAAGATCTTGAAGGTTGAGTGCTGGTGTTCAGAAGCCTCACAAGACTCCACAACCTTCTAGAAAGTCCCACAACGAACCCAGACAGCTTTGATTCCACCGCTGTCAAACAGAGCCGAGTTAAAATGGGACAGAGAGACAGACAGATGGTGAGAGAGCGACAGATTTGAGACATACGTTTGGCAGGAACAAGGATGGCACACGACAGCCGTCAAGAAGACAAGAGAGGGTTTCAAAGAGAGTTGTCAGAAAACAGTGAAGTCATCTGTGTGTTGTCAGAGCTCACGGTTCGAACAGCTCTGTGCAGAAGTAACTGTGGTCAGTGACAGGCTGAGGACAGACAAACATCTGCTATCTGAGGACTTTATGTCATTTTAAGAATTCTAATGCCTAGAGATAAAAACTTCAAACAACTGAAGAAGTGAAGTTTAATTTCTTTTATTACTGTACATCATGGTGCACATATATGACTTATAACTTTGTTAGACTGAGTTAAATTTGACTTTTTGAACTTATTCACTGGTAGGTGAATAATATCTGCCAATGTTCCAAAAACCACATGAAACAAGTTTATACCAGCTGAACAGCTCATATTTGTGTTAAAGCATTTATATCAATTCTGTAAATAAACAGCCTGGTAAAAAGTAACAAACGTGAAAATATATGAAAGGTAATAAATGTTTTCGAATTGGTTTATACACTCAACAACTCCAAATAATACGTTTGAAAAATGAATTATATTATCATTTCTGATCAGGCATGAAACTGAACACCTATAACAGGTGCTTTCAGTAAATGGACTTTATGGTTTATGGGAAATATTCACTCATCAGTGAGCATCGCAAATAACTGGAAATATGAATAAGTGGGATGAATGGAGGAACGTCTCGTGTGAAGACCGAACAGAAAGTGACGGCAGGTGATTTATTCTGTCGTTGTTTGACGTGTGTTTGTAACGGGTGCTTTGACCTCATGTTTGTACAGAAATCTGCAGTGATGCTGTGATGATACAGTTTTATTGGGATGATGCATGTGTGTGGTGTTACTGTGTCTTCAGGTTGTGCTGTGCTTTCATCCTTCAGTCATGAGGGTTTAACTGGTGATGTTTGTGTCGATGCACAAAATGTCATTTGTTATAAAGTATTTAAACTTGTGTCAGATGATTGGCAGATTTTATCTGTAAGGAAATATCAGTGTTTGTAAGGCAGTGAGGCACAAACATGCGACGTCATGTGTTGATGTGTGACGTCACCAAGCGACAGTCAAAACTTCAGTCATTTTTTGCTGCTTTTTGTTTTATCTGACTTTGGAGGAAGTTTTTAGATTTGTGTGTTTTTCTCAAAATATACTTTTATTCCTTGTGATGTAACTTGAAAAGTCTGTGTGCAAAATGTTTTGTTTTGTATGTTGTGTGAGTCTGATCTGTGAGTGTTTTGTTTGTTTGTGAATCAGAGGAAGATGAGATGTGTCATGTGTTTGCTCAATAATTGATCATTTTTAACAAAAACAAGTGAGAGAACGAGCTCAGAGTATGACGCGTATCGTACGTCATCTCGCATCTCCTGCAGTACCAGCAGTAACCTGAGAGAGGCGGTGTTGCGTCTGCTTGTGTTATGCAGAAGCAGCAACTGTAAAGCGTCTTTGCCTCTGCTCGTCAATAATACACATTATAATTCACAAGAGTCAGGAAGTGTTAGAAAACCTACAAATAACAACATCAGCCTGTGTGATATTAAACCCAAACTCTGAGCTTGTGTGTGTGTGTCATTTACTCATTCAGTCATGTAAATGAGGACGTGAGTAAACATTAAAGGCACAGTTCACTCAAAAATGAGTATTTGCTGTTATATTCCTCATCCTCAGGGGTGAGTGTTTGACATTTCAAAAGTTTTAGCTGAAACTTTATGATGATTCATAAAATATAAAAGTGTTTGAGATTCAAGAAGGCAGACATGCACAGAATGAGTCCCTGCAGCTGCTGATGGTGTATTGAGATCTTCTGAAGCAAACATTCAGTGTGCAGAAAACTCAACCGCATGCATGACCTGAGGAGAGGGAAATAACAGTTTTATTTTGGGATAAACTGTCTCTTTAAATGCACCCTGAGTCACTTTGGATTAAAGCAGCTGCCAAATGCATGAATGTAAACCTGCTTCTAAACTTCAGAAGGACTTCAGGGCAGGATCATCAGTTACACTGGAATTGAATCTCAGACAGTCTCACTGTGTGTCTGGAGGACAGTTACACCCGTCAGGTACCTGCATTTACAAACCTCCAAAAAATGAAAAAACTGATAACTGACTTTCCTCGTGAAATGCAATAATACTGTGTTACTAACGCAACCGTGTCCTCTCACTTTCTCACTCTGTTTTCATTGTGAGCAGATTTGATGTTCTTTTCGGAGGCATCGTGTCTCGGTTTATTCTGCAAATCAGATCTCTCATGCTCAGATGTGTTGATGCTTTGGTGCAGATCTGAGGGTTGGACGAGTGTTTAATGATGACTGCAGAAGATGTGGAACTGTCTGGTCTCTGGGCTGTAGGGTTTGAGTATGTGCGCGGCAGCTTCTCAGCCGTGTCCCTGTGTGTGCAGTAGATCTGTCTCTGGTGCTCAATATCTTGTTTCAGGAGCGATTGATGATTTTTGGGGCATGTTGTGCATGTTTGTCAAACCTTTGCTATTTGAATCTTGCATATCCCCCATCCAGACCTTTTTACGTACATTTCTCTTACGTTAATGCATTTTCCCCACACAATTATCCACAGAAACTTTCGGTTTACATTTAATCAGTATCGTGTTCCCTGGGAATCAAACCCACAACCTGCTACCCATTATCATAATCATAATTAATAATAATAATAATATTCTACCTCATGATCTCTCAATAGCGTTTTAATATATATATATATATATGTATGTATGTATGTATATATATATAATATATAAGCAGCTGTTTATGGTAAGACACTGAAGCAGTGTTTTCAGTTCATGTTGTGTTATTTATTTTAAAGAACACAATCAGTTCATGATTCACAAATCAGTTCATGAATTTCTGGGAAAGCAGTTGAAAGCTGAAATGAAAGTGAGTGAAGTGAGGGGTGGGTCTGTTTGGGTTTTGAAATGTAAAATATCAGCAGTGTTTCTCAGAAATCACGTACTGCACCTATAAAACTTCTTTTAAGTGTGTTTGTACGGCAGCCATGAATGATATATCAAACTAGTTCAACTCAAGGGTCTCCGGCCATATCTACCTGTTCAACAGTTTTAGGTTGCAGGGACGTTTCCCTAACATTTCCATTAAGTAACAAAAACATTAAAAATGCTATTTTGAATATTGCAGGGGTGAAATGATTTCTGACCGACTCGGACATCAGCTAGAATCAGAAGCACAGAATTATGGAAATATTTCTGTGGTGTTTTTGGCTCTGCTGCTCTAACGATTAATGGAATGAAATGATTTTCCCATCACAGATAAGCCACCGTTTGCTCACCAACCTGAAAGCATCTGAGTCTCCTGAACAACAAGATTTTACTCCTGCTGTGTCATGACCTTCAGTCGGTTACAAAGTGCCTCAGCATGTTTATGAACTCAAATGGTCACTGTTGGGGACCACAGGAACACTTTTAACATACCGCAGTAACATCAGAGATACACAAAGATCACCAGATACACACTGTTAGATGTTTTAAAAACTAAAAAAAGTTTAATAAAAGAGAGCAGAAAAACTTTAGAAATTTAAATTAAGTTTTTTTTTGAGATGTTAAAACGAGTTTAAGATCAAACGTATCACAGATTAATCTGTTATTTTGTTTGTCAGCTGAACCCCCATAATTAGTTTTTCGCTTGATGTACCGCTGTAAAAAATTCTTGTTTCATTCTCTCTTATTCATACTGAATAACATATTTAGTATTTAAGATATTTAAGATCACTTTATCAAACTTTTTAGGCTCGTGAAAATGTCATTGCATTAGTCACACAGGTCACAGTATGACACTGAAGTCTAGACTGTAAGTGTTTCATACACATTCATGTTTTTTCAACCTGACCTCTAGAAATTACAAATTTACAATTATTTTCCCTGCTGAAAACTCCAAAAATCCAGCTAATTGGCCGGTTGCTCATCTGTCCTCTGATTGGCTGATGCTCTGGCAGGAGTTCTGGCCGTCTCTGCTGTGTTAATGAGGCAGAGAGCAGATCGTGTTTCTGTGGTGTCTCTTAACTCAGTTTCTAATGCTGAGAGACGCAGCAGCTGGTGTGTCTGCGCACAACTGCTGCTGATCGGAAACATGAATCTCAGACGTGATACACAGATGAAATAAACGAGTTAATGAGGAAGAAGAACGCAGAGGATGGAGAGATAAGAGGAAAGACAAGAGTGGGTTTATAAAAGCTTTGAATTCAGTCAGTTATTGGTCTTCTGCAGTCCACCAACATCAGAACACTGAGCTGTCTGCACTTGCAGTGAATTGTGGGACTTTAAAGCTTTGACTGAGGACTGAGTGATGCTTAAGAAGAAACATTAAGAGTCAGGAGTGTGTGAGCAGAATGATCAGTGAAAATATAGTTTAAAGCTGCCATCTGTAACTTTTCATGGTTAAAAATAAACAAAATCAGTTATTGAGCAAATACATGGCAGATGTTACGTCCACCTGATCCATAGAACATTCAAAATATTCATCCAATAATGACATAGCAGAAAATATGTTGCCTGGCAACCACAAAACTGCTAACAATGGCTAACAATCTGCTATCACCACTTTGTAGCTTGCAATAAACATTCATGTACAACATTTTGGCATGTGACTGAAATACTCGTCTCTCTCTCTTTCAGAGATGTACACACACCGGTGCCTAAAAAAGGCTGTTGAGATTTGTCTGTTGTTAAGTTCGTACATTAACTTGTTTTTTATATTTGTGATTGTTTCAGTGTGAGGTCTTGTTGTACTGGGTTTAATTGGAGGTTGTAAAGTGTTGGTTTCTGGTGAAGAACTTGTGACTATTTGAGTAAGAATGGTGGAGTTTCACAGGTTTGTAATACAGACTTTCATACAGGCCTGAGATGTGTGAACTCCTTTTAAAAAGAAAAGTTTTACAGTGATAATTGGGGGACAAGAACCAAGTCCTTGTATTCTATCACAATATCAGAGACTCAGAGTGTGTGAAAGTAAACAATGAGTTTGTGGTTGCGTCTAAAGCATAAAAAGTCTGCTAATGTTCTGTAAAAGTTCTCTTAAAGTTATCAGAAATTCTTGCAGTCACATTATTTTTAAGTTGTTAGTGGAATATTTTACATTTCCAAATAAAAAATTTACTTTTACAATAAAGCAATAACGTTACAATGTCTATAAAACTCGAAGTTTTGAACGTTTTTAGAACTTTCAAAATAACATTTTGAATGTTTTTGTAACTCATGAAAACATTAAGGAAATGTTCTTACAAGCTAACATTGCTAGCTGGGATGTGGTGTGAGTGGGGTACAGGGCACTGCAGCTGTCTGTGCAGTTTGTGTTAGTCTCTGCTTTAAATTGGGACTCTGTTGGGTTCCTGATGAACTGAAAGTGGAATTGTGATTGGATGGTGTTCATGAAGGCATCTGTACTGGCAGCAGAAATTGCGTCATTTCACAGGTTATCTGCTGCTTTGATCCTGCTTGTCTGTTTGATCTTCTGGCATTATGTGGAGCACAGAGCTGCCTCTTTAATCCTGTGCGTGTGAATATATATCACAGGGTCATTCAACTCCGGTCCCGCAGGGCAGCTGTCCTGCAGAGTTTAGTTCAACTGTAATGAAACACACCTGCTGTAATTTTCCAGTAATCCTGAAGACCTCGATTAGCTGCTCAGGTGTGTTTGATGAGGGTGGGAGCTAAACTCTGCAGGACCCCACAACTCCAGCATATGATAAACTGACATGAGGTATCAAGCAGCACCAGTGTGTTCTGCTGTGTGTTAGAATTAATAGTATTTATTATAGTTGTTTTATTATTATTTTGCATACTGTCTGTAACTGTAGCCTATATATGTATTTAAGATTTTAATCATTTTAAAGCTACAGTCTGAAGCATAACACTGCAAGTTGCTTAGTGTTTTTTTTTAAATTTAAATTGTAAATGGCTACTGTAAGAAAAAGCTACAAACTCTGCATCATTCCAGCAACCACACACACAAATTAATAACCAGATCTTCTGTTTACAGACGGAACAGAACCACGATTTCAAGTCATGTACTTTAAAAAAAGTGATGAATTGCTTTATATAAATCATAAGTGTGTGTGGTGTCCCAGGAGATAAAATTGTGCTGTATTATTAGAACTGTATTATTTAAACCAGTTTTAAAGTTTGGGTTTATTAGAACAATTCCAGTCTTGCTAATTAATTTTATGAAAGCTTTGAAAAGTACTTTTCCTCTCTGATATTTTCTGATGTTAAAAGAATAATGAAAACAGTCACTGTTAAAGTTTTTAGGACAAAAGAAACTGCTTCTCTCTTCTCCAGTAGAGCCGCTGGGAGTTGATGAATCAGATGTTTGATTTTGGGAGTAAATGCACCGCAAGCCTCTGTTATTTCTTTCTTTCTCTGTTGAGAAAATGAAGATATTGTGAAGGAGGAAACAGGGATGTGTGATAAATGTGTCTCAGGTTGAGAGTTACCTGCTGCACCGCATTCAGACTGATCAGCTGCTATAAACACAGTTCTGTACTGCGTCCTTATGAGCGCCACACTTATCATCAAGAAGAGAGAGATGATGGGCAGATGATGGGCAGATGATGGGCAGATGATGGGCAGATGGGTGTCTGACCTGCTGGGGTCCGAGTGTTCAGAGACGAGTGTTTGTGCTCACATCCTGTAATTGGTTATTTGAGTCAAACTGCACCCTGTGCTGTCATAAAGAAAGAGAGAGTGAGCGAGAAATGAAGGGCTGCTCTCTCAATAACATCAGAAGCCAGCCAGCACTGAATGATTTAAAGGGCTGTGAATGTTAAAGGTCCTTTAAAGAACCATACAGCCCAACAAGGAACCTTCTAAGAGAGGCTGTTGTTCTTCATAGTAAGGTGTTATCTTTGGTGGGTAATGTTCACTAGATAGCTCTTAATAATGTCTGTCTGGTTTTGTTGTGATGGTGTTCTTGGTTAGATCATTTGGACAGATTGTTGCAGTGAAATCTCATTCATGTGAGAACCATAAGAAATATAACAATGTGACTTCTTTACAATTCACAGTGACGGCCTAAAAAAATCTGAGTGGTTCTTTTACTTTGATGTCTCACAGCTTTCTCTGAGGTCAGATTTCTTCTGTCTGGATGGTGTAGAGAGATGTTTATTCCTCAAGCTGTTGGTGGAGGTGGACACTCAGACTGAAGCAAATATCCGTGACTGGGAGTCAGTTAGTCACTGCAGTGCATGAAACCAGCTGACAGTTTCCAAAACTGCAGTCAGAAGTCACTGAACTCAGGTCAGATGTCACTCCACACACAACCATCCCCACAACTGACAATTTATGTGCATTTACTTCCAACCTTTACAACGTCCTGCTAGTTGTGCTACAAGACGCCTGTGCTGGAGATCAAATAATGTTTCATTTGATTTCCAGCGAGTGTCTGAGATGATGAATGCTTCTCATTTTCCTGGAGCTTTCTTTAAAATTGCAGAATTTGCTTTAGAATTCCTTGTATGGTTTAAAAATAACCTTGATATTGATGTCTCATAATGTGTCATCACTCACAGACGTACACACACTGTTCACTTTAACAGTCATGACCTCTGAAAACAGTTTGATACTCTGTTTATATGATGTGTTCTGTTACAGTGTGTTTTAGCCACCGCAGCAAAGTGATCCCACACACACACACACACACACACACACACACACACACACACACACACACAAACTCTCTCTCAGAGAGA
>JAZGTK010015850.1:0-13014 GCA_036877625.1 Ambastaia sidthimunki
AAGTTTAGAACAATGTGAGAGTGAGTAAATGATAACAGAAGTCTAATTGTTCAACTGTTTCTTTAACTCCCCCTTTATGAATCATATTTCATCTTCCTGTATTATTTTAATAACTTCCTGTTTTTATTCAGGTGCCGTTCTTTGGCAAGAGGCTTCATCACACATGCCCCTGTCTGCCCAACCTCGCCTGCATCACCACAGACGACGGAAAATCAAAATGTCTCCCTCAGTTTCTGTTTCAGGAGGGTCACCTCTGATGTAGTATGCAAGTGTAGTGTACTGCTAATTCTTGTATAAACTGTACAGTAAAAGTGTCCTTTTAATCTGTATTGGTTCTAGATAAACTTGTTTTAAAGAATTATTTAATCTTTATGGAAAATAAGTTAATAAATCTTAAAACAATCTTAAATGCATAGTTTGACAAAATATTGACCAAAATAAACAATTATTACACAAATTACACAAGCTATTGTTCATCATTTCTTTCACGTTTGTTTAAAAGAGCTCGATGGGTAGAGCATTGCATTATCAGCACAAAAGGTTGTGGGTTCGAGTTCCAATTAACATCTACTAATCAAATGTATGCATCAGTGTATGCCAGTGTGTTCTTCTGTGTTGCAGTTAACTAGGGTTTCTAACAAACACAAAAAATTAAGAATGTTTATTAATATGAATGATTTTTATTAATAATTGTTAGCTTTAGAATGCCTGTCTAACTGCCAGTGCAATTTCACTGCACCTTGTTATCAAAGACGAGAAGATTTTTTATATATAGTCTTGATTTAGATGCTGTTATGTAAAACTTTTTCAACTTTATGGCAAGACAAAAGTTACGAGAACAGACTGTATGGCTTGCTAAACTTCATGACATTTCATTCGTCATGAACTGAAGTACTTGCTGAACCTTATTTTGAGTACATTTGTGTTATTACGCAGTGCTCTGAAATACTTGATTCCGATTGGTCGACCCTGCCATCGGAGGCCTCATTATCCTGTCTGGGTTTATATTGAGATAACAACCGGCTGACTATACATTATCTTTTACATAATGTATCATAAAACGTACAATTGTACAGCTTTTAAAGTGTCTGTATATTTATTTATCTTTTCTTCAAGACTGTTACCTTTGAGTATTGGGTCACAGTGACTGTAGATCTGTTTCATTTAGCAGCTCCCACAGAAGCCAAAACACGTGACATCACGCTGGCAGCCGTCACGGGAAAATGCGATTCAAGAACAGCAATTTCTTCAGTCTGTCAGAGGTAAGAAACTGGACTGGGAAAAAAGTCCCTGTCACTTTATATTGTGTTTCATCACAGAAGAACATTCAGAGCTGTTTTGTTTTAGCTACATAACAAACAATCTTTGTAGCTAAAATTGTGTTTTGTACTAACTCTGCTGTACGTTTATATTAGCATTTGGAGAAAGATTTGAATCCATTTAAGTCAAAAGCCTAAACAATATTAACTCTTCGTAACATCGTAAGAGGAGTTTACGATGCACTGTGTTGTGTTGGATAAAATATTCATGGCCTTCTGTTCAAATAAATGTCTTTCTGTCACACTGTACTGTGCTGTATTAATGCACTAGCTGGCAGGAGGCCATGAAAGGAAGCAATATATGGGGTGCATCTTTACACAAGTAAGAAATGGAGGGGACCAGTAATCTTTTTTTAATAAGACGAGTACATCCGGCTGTATGGTTCCCCTGAGCACTGGTCTACAGCACCAGTCCAAACTGGTCTGAGGGTTCCATCACATAAAACACTGCAATAAGTTGAGGGACCTTTTCACAACATCTCACAGATAGATAGATCACAACAGAGAATAAATAATGCATTTTCTCAATGAATGGAATATTGTATTAGCAATGTAAATAGTGTGTGATTAGTCTGCAGTGTCTGTTGTGGTTATGATTATGAGTTCCTGACTGTTGTTGTGTTTAAACAGGAAACATTTCCTCTTGTCATGCTTCTGTCTAGATGTTTACAATTATTAGTCAGGTAATCTGATTACACAACGATCTCTAACGGCCTCCATTCATTCTGTCAGAGCAACACGAGGAATGAGATCAGAGGAACAGAGATGTTATGTTGAGGGGAGATTCAGGAGAAAAGGGCTCAGTATTATATAACCGTCTGTGGGGAGGGTGGGGGGATGGAAACGCTGCCAAAAATGTCTCCCCGGATGAGTGTGTCTGAAATCTCACATTATGTCTCAGTATGTTCCCCCCCATCCAAGAGCCAGTAATGAAATGGAGGCTTAGCAAAATATGAACAAAACACAGACGTTTATATCAGTTTGAGTCAACAACAAAATCCCCTGTCTTCAATACAATTTTAACACCCATCTCCTGGAAATTGATTCTTGCATAACTCCAGCAAACCAACAGTACATTTGTAATCAACTGTTTATTAGAATTAAAATACAAATGATGGATTCCTGAATACCGATGCATTAGATAGAATTTGCTTAAGTCCATTCAAAACAATTTTCCAGCATCAATTAAAAGAACCATGAGAAAGTTTTTTATGTTTATATGGTCGTTTTCCTCACACAAAAAGTCTATCAAGTTCATAGCAAATATATCAGCTCCGGAATATAAATAAATAATCTTTTTACATCATTTACATGACTGTAGCTTGCATAAATGTGCATACGAATTGTGTGATATGCAATGGTAAGAAATATGTCACACAAATACGCTACAGTGGTCCTAAAAAGTGTTTGCACACGTCAGATGTGTCACTGCCATTGCATTAGATAACAAAACAGCGCTGTGCCGTTCATTTTAAAGAGACATGACACAAGTACGTGAGACTGATGCATTGTAAGAGTGGCGCGGGTGTTCAGATAGTTTTCGGGCCACTGTAAGATTAGAAACAGCCAGATCCAACGAAAAGAAGTCAAAACAAGTTTAATAATGTGAGGTGAAGGATTTTGTGAGTAAAAATACTTCAGATCACGCAGTAGGGCTCCATCGGTGTCTGTGTAGACAAACAACACGGAAAACAGGCTCTGAATCTCATTCTAAGCTCCTTATTGAATATGAAGCATATGATGGGATTTGCTCCAGCCTGGGCGAACGTCAGCCACACGGCTGCTGTCAGATACACCTGGGGAACCGGGTTACCCTTCACAAACACCCGGATGTAACAGGACACGATGTACGGGGCCCACAACAACAGAAACACGAGCGTGATCATGTAGTACATCTTTCCTATTCGTTTCTCCATCTTGAACTCGTCCAGGACGAGCAGTCTGCGGTTTGCGTTGTGCGCCGCTTGCCTGATGCCCACCAATGTTGGCGGGGTGGGACCGCGTCCAAATCCCGCGATCCAGTTGGCGGCGGCCTGGCCCGTCGCCCCCGGTCCGTGAAAAGTCCAGTTCTGGCTGATAGCCGGAACCAGCTGCGCGGGTTTCATCTTACGGTGGTCGTAAACAAAACACAGCATTTTGATATACACCACATGCGTCGTGCCCACGATCACGGCCAACATCAGCATGAAGCCTAAAGTGTCGTTGGCTTTCACGTATCTGTGCTCGAAGATGCACTGCTCCTCCTCACGGATAAACTTGTAAGTCCCCACGTCGAAGACCGGTGGGAAGGCCATGGCGACGGACAAGGTCCACACCATACATATCACCGCGACGCACGTCCACAGCGTCATGCGTTTGGAGTAAAAGCGATGGTGCGCGATGGCCATGTAGCGCGTAACGCTGACGCAGAAGAGCAGGAAAGCGATATGAAAGCAGAACAAGACGGACAGAAACGCGACGATCTTGCAGCCGATGATGCTGTAGCTCCAGGCGGAGCCGTTGTGGATGGACATCATCACGAATGGGAAGCACACGGCCGAGCGGATGATGTCTGCCGCGCACAGGTCGAGAAGAAAATAATACGGAGCCTTGTGAAGGGAGCTGTCTTTCAAAAGCAGAAGCGACAGCACGATGTTCCCGAGCAGACTAATGCAGGTGATGAGACCCAGCGAGGCCAGCTTGACCGCAGAAGCGGTGAGGGCATAATTCTCCAGCGATGGGTTGCTTTCTCCAGGATCGCTGGTGTTCGCCATCTGTGCAGGCACACTGTCAACAAGCAAGTCCGGGCTCTGTACTCCGACATCAAGCAGTCCTGGCCCCCCAGTTTGATATATCAGATACACACCAAAATAGCAATAAACCCGTCATGTGCTTTTATGTTGTCATACCTCTAAGAGTTTAAAGAGATCCGAGACATGCACATGTCAGTCCTTCAGCTGGCGATCATGCTTAAGACTGAATATAGTCCGCGATGTCGGCGTCGTGTTGTTATGACACTTCCCATTCTTCAGTCACTGCACGCCGGTTAATCCAGGATTTCACGGGGAAAAAACAGCTTGGCGACATTTTCCCGACGTCCCTTTTGGCACACGACGCTCCGGTGCGTCTAATAAACACGCATCGTTCTTCATTGATCTCGGCGAAGGCAAAATTATCGGTGTAGGCCGAAACAAAACCAGAAATGTTCCACGAGTCGCTTCATGGAAACGCTTTTAATCAATCTGTCGTGGTTTTATATGAACGCGTTACGGGGCGCGCACACGCGCATCCAGTCCGCGCGGAGCACGTACGAGCCCGTTCTGTCTCGTCTAGAGCGTCGTTGTTTTGGAGAGAGATGGGGGTGTAAACAAGCACCATCAGCAACCATCGGGTATCTTTAAGGACTGCGCGATACGACAGATCGGTATCTGAAACAAAACAGATTTGGCACAGATTTGTCGGTGCAGAAATGCGGAGCGCAATAGAAACGTGTTCCTCGGGTTTTCCAAACGCACGGGTTTCCCTGTCTCCAGAGGACTGGAAAAACGCAGTCGCTACAGACGGGTATCAAGCTTTTAAAGACACAGGCGTCGCATATTGAGTTCAGTATGTGATTGTGGAGAATGAAGCGCTGACTTTAGATACTCATGTTTGCAATTCAATTTCCTCTGCATCTGTGTAACACTTCTAATAATGTCCCATATTCGTTAACATCAGTTCATTCATAACATAACATGAGCAATGTGTTTCTACAGCACTTGTTGGTGTTTGTTAATGTTAGTTAATACAAATGCAGTTGTTTATGTTAATTTATTGTGCATGAATTAATGTTAATACACGCAACTTGTGATTTAAAAATGCAATGTGATAAATACATCCTTATGGTTCATGTTTAAGTGTGTTACAAAATGTCATATAGACAAGAAATCAAACAGTCTGTGATGTTAGTGGTAAAGTTTGCGTTGTATGAATTTCATTGCATTAAATAACATGTCAAACTAAGTGTCATCCACAACGACAAAAGTCTAACTAACCACTTTTCTTAACTAATGACTTACTAATGACCCTAACTAGTCCACGTACTCCTAGAAGAGTATTTTAACCCACGTGTTCATCCCTCTTAACATACAGCTCGTGTTGGTAGTTATGTTGTTAACATGCAGTTTTGTTCAGGTGAGCTGTCTTGCAAAAGACGTGTCTGGTGCTGTCCGTGGTACTGAAGTGTGAAAGCGACAGATATCCGTCTGTCATGTCGCTGTTGTCTTGATAAAACCTGACAATAAAAAAATCCTCTGCAGTCTGTCTTAAATCTGTGCAGTGAGCCGCGGATGCCTCTAATGTTGACGCTTCATTTTACAGTAAATAAGAGACAGTGAATAAGTTTGTGATGAAGCGCGTCCTCTAGTGTTTAAACACGGTCTTGCAATTTATCCCATTCTAACTAGTTCAGTATAGTCACATGCTTAATATAACTATTTATAAAATACATATGGACACTTAAGCCACTAATAAAAATGTATGAATTCCATTGTATACACATACACATGTAAACTTTTTTTTGGAAAACTCTCTGGAAACAATCGTTGCTTTGCAGTTTAGTGCCGCTACAAAAACGTTTTATTGTCAGAGCGTGTCAAAACATTTGTTTCAGAGTGCGGCACTTATTATTAGCTGTATTTAAGTTATTGAAGAAAATATTTAAAGAATTTGTCCTAACTGTACTGTCACTTAGTAATGGTGGGTAGTTTTGGGTGTTTTCTGTGTAACTTTGGCTCCACCTAGTGGTTAATATAGGAATTAACGCCGCCTGATCGACAAGATGCATTCATGCATTTGGTAGACTTTTATTCAAAGCCACTTACAGTACATTTAAGCGTAACATTTAATCAGTACATGTGTTTCCTGGAAGTCGAACCCACAACCTTTTGCGCGGCTAACACAACGCTCAACCAGTTGAGCTACAACTGAGACGCTTTGACCTTTATATTTGTTTACTTACAATATTAGAAATACCAGATTTTTGTGGCTTTATGGGAGTCATTTAAAAAATATATATGACATTATTTTATTGCTATTATATCACATTTTAAACATGAGTTCTTACCTGTTCATATGTACTTAATGCATTCTGCAATAAAAACAAACATTTAAAACCACATGTAAAAGATAAAAGGAGCTTTGCTCCATTTGCACCATTTACTCAGTTTTAATGAAAACTGACACATGGAGACACATTTAACTTTAAAGAGCTGTTCTGACTTTGTGACTAATGAATAAAATATTTAAACTAAAAAATAAATATTTATTAACACTATATTTTGATAATGCATTTAGCAGAAGGTTTATTATGGTGCATGCTTGTTTATTGTGTACTTTTATTATAACACAATGCACAGAAATCCGGGTTAATCTGCATTCTTATTAACAAGATAATAACACTTAAAGTGAATGTCATCTCATTTTTCAAAGGTCAGGAGTAAAACCAGGTGAAAGTGTTCAATGCATGTCATGTCACAACGAGATAAAAGTTTTTCTTTGTAACACAATAGACAAATATCAGCCATTGTGTTATTCGTGTTTTGAGCTGCAGGGAAGAATATCGCCTAAGAAGCTTTAAGAGGCAGAGAGTCATCTCGTTTCATTTGCTTAATTACCTAATTAACAAAACTCTAATTACTCCCTTTTTGAGCATGAGCGCATATTGAGAAGACGTTACATAACCAATACTAATCCCCAATTAATTTGTTTTAGAGTGTTACTCTATCACAACAAGACCAAATCCACAAGACATCAGTCATGCCCAATCTACACGATGTCAACACATTCAAAACAAGATTAATTTTGTTTTCCATTTGACCGATTCCTCTGAGAAACATTCACTGGAGAAGTCAACAAACTGCAGGGGGTGGCACAGTGACTCAGTGGGTAGCACTGCTGCCTCACAGCAAGGTCTCCGGTTCGAGTCCCGGCTGATTCAGTAGACCCCTCTGTGCGTGGTTTGCGTGCTCTCCTTGTGTCAGTGTGAGTTTCTACAGCGTTGTCTGGTTTCCTCCCACAGTGCAAAGACATGCAGGTTAGGTGAATTGATTTATTCCTTCAGATTCAGTGCGTATTAACCAGTTACTGTCATATAATAACCTTTGATGCTGGAGTGGCGTGAAACTGCTAATAAATTGTTTTAATGACTTACAAATAGACATTTAGTCTAAAAAAGAGGATATTTTATAAAACCAGACTCAGAGTTTACAGATAATCACATAGACACATTCTGTATCAATATTTAACTTTTGTAGATGCTATAAGTGTGTAATAGTTGCTTTAATCTGGGTTGTGTCACCAGTTATAATGGCTGAAAATTAGTTACAGGCTGTACTCGGTTTAATTAAATTAAACAAGTTTTCTAACATCAGTAACCATTACCTAACCTGTTCATGTGTTACATAAGGTGCCTACTGTTAAAAAATAATTTTCAAATAAATAATAATTAGAGAAATATTGTCACATATCTTCGCTTATATTGAAACATTTACTGTTGATTATGATAAAGTGTCTTTAAAGTGTTGTGCATTGCGGGATTTGTCTCTTTCTTGGACATATTCCTAGATAAAAGATGTAGAAAATGTTAAAATGGAGCATTTTTCCACAGAGGGCGTGTCTGTGATTGATGTGTCGGTCTCGTGCCCGCGGGCAGAGCACTTTTTCTGGATAAGAATATAGGACAGCGAGGCCCCCTGACATCAAATCTCACACTGTTTGTAGTTTGTTCATGGACAAGCACACTAATACCTGCAGATGTTTGATAGACGCTTAAAATGGAGAGTTGTTGAGGTGACAAATGGAACAAACGGTGTTTGAATACAATGCAAATATTAATAATTGTATATACTGTATTTACTGCATCATGTTTTTGACTGAAACATTTTACTTTATACTATCTTTAAGTCAATTGTTATTAATAATATTATTACATTTCCTCTAGTGTGTTGCCACATTCAAATGAATGTTGAATGTTTAAGAGAAATCTGACTGAATTCTTCTTCAAATGCGCGCAGGACACAGTGATCCAGCGGGTGTCGCTCTTTATCCGCAGAAAACAGCTGCTGTAGGAAACTGACTTGCGTCCGTAGAGATGCGACTAGACAAATATACCATCGTTCACAATTACTTGAATTGTGCATTTCAGTCCTTGTTCAAGGACAGTCAGACCTCTCTCTCTTTCTCTCTCTCTCTCTCTTCAGGATCTTAGATTAATGCCGTTCACACATGAATGTTAACCGGCCTATTGAACCGGCCCATGATTATTTTCTTCTTTTAAAACGAGTGTCTATCTAATTAAACCCTCACAGGCCCACTTCACACCTGTAAGACGAGTCCTTGCGATTACTTTATATTCCTCTGCAAATGTGTTTATTTATTTGGTGTATTGTGTTTTTTATTTGGCAACTGTGACTTCTTTCATAGTTAAATCTGTTTATATATATATCAAGTGATTGCACAATTTTAATAAGAAACAGCAAGTTACTAAAATCTACTTTGCAATTTTAATAAAAGAAGGAATAAAAGTTGACTGTAATGCATAAAGCTCATCGCTCTCTGCACTTCCTTTATTATGGGCTGTCCTTCTCCTGAACTTTCTGCCCCACTTGTTTCGTTTCATGGGACCAGCGGAAAGAGAAAGATACATTATTTTATTTACATGCATTTGTCAGCTCCCTCCACGATCTTTTCATTTGCGTGTTTTCCGCACCAGATAAATAAGAAACACACGCACGGTTGTTGTAACTCGCATGTCTGGCTTGTTTTGACACACACACGCACTTTTGTTTTTGCAACGCGCGATCCGCAATGAACCTTGTTTACCCAGCAGGTGGATGTGACGTCACGGGCGCAGAACATCAAAAAATAACAACATCCAAATCCGCGATCGTCTCTCTTTCTCAGCGCGGGTGCGACGCGCGTTAAGGTCGGGAGCGGCTCGAGTCTCGTAATCGGGAAGGAAAGGCGGCGTGAAACGCGCTCGAAACGGCGGCGTCGCGTCCCCGCGGCGCGGAGAAGAGTGCTCGCGGCTGAAGTTAGTCCCGCCGGCGGAGGAACATTGTTGGTTATTTACAGTTAGTGCACGCGCTCGCCTTACACGAGATCGCGTGAAGAGTTGAATTATTATTATCATCGTAAGAGTCGCAGGTCGTCTGTCAAACCCGGTAAGTTCATTCTCCATGCAGTTATATGCAGCATTTCTGGGATCATGCACGGCGAGTTTGTCTTTGTGATTTCATCGTTTTGGGTTATTATTGTGTAAATAAGCGCAATGGACAAATGAGCAATTAACAGTGTGCATATAAGCGGCTGCTGTCCGGCGATGTGTTGCATTTGTTACACACGCACCCAAAGATACTTTTACAGAAGTTAGCCCGTGGCTAGCAAGTTGTTGCGCTGTTGGTTTTGAAACGTTAAAGCAACATTGCATCGCAACACACGGGTGACAGCGCGGCTGTGACGCGACGCGTCCGAGCTCTAGGTAACGCGTTGGCGTTTGCATTGGAAGTCGCGGCGGGTCCCTGTAAAAGTTTGCGAGCCGAGATTTGTTTCGGATCGCGGGGCAGGATCGGGGGCTTTTCCCCACGTGTTGCCACCACCACAGACAACAGTGATAGAGGAGAAACTCGAGCTGTCGCATCTCTTCATTTGGGTTCATTTGGGTTTAATGTAACAGCGCACGGAACCGCTCGTAACATCGCAACACTTCTGCGCGCATCAGAAAAGTTTTGGGCTGTGATGAAAGTGGCCATGAACGACTTTCGGATTTAAGCGTTAGTTCAGTAAAACACGGCTGTGTTTCAAAACCTGCGATGCTGCCTAGTTAGATGGCAGCTCAGATTTTGCAGCAGGTTTATTGTAACGCACATTAGTGCTGTCTGAACAGGCAGCTCGACGCGTGTTGAAACACAGCCGAAGTTTTCCTGACGCGAAACTGCTTTTCGAAATGAATGTGTTGCAACATTTAACTCAAACTAAAGTGTTACAGTGAAAAGTGTGTCATTCTTGAAGTGTCCATCATATAACTGATGACTGAACCTTATTCGTGTTCTTGTGACTAATGCGTAAAAGTTTTGTAAAAGGCTAAACAAACACTTTAAAACTTCATGCCGTTGTTTTACACGTCTGCATGGAATATATGTACTTTTAAACGCATGTTTTTGCCATTACAATTAGTTTCTAAGTTTATTTATAAATGGCCTAAAGCTGCTTTCATACAGTGTTATATTTGGTCGAGGTGTTGTACATTAAAAAAATTTTTGTTTATGCATTTATAAATGTTTTTGTTATTCGTAAACATATTTCATTTTATATAGTTTATAGAGAACGTTTTTGTACACACTTCAGAATGCAATGCTTAAAGTTAGACTTACTTTATATATACAAATAATACAAAGATAGTTTTTTTTTTTAAATATGAAAACATTCTCAACTTTTTGCATTTGCTGTCAGTGCCGGGCTGTGTCTTTTGTCAATGTTATACATTTATTTATAAAGTGTATTTTATATGGCACAACAGAAAGAGTAGAAACTGAATTTTTTATTATTAACGATATTATTAATAATTGTACCTCTCTAACTTTTTCTACACATTCATTCTCAATGCTGTAATTTTATAAAATCTTTTTTTAATGATGCTTTTAAAATATGAGAGAACAGCAGTTTGTGACACCCAGCACTGGTAGAGTTCTGTTGCTTGGATTAGTCATTGTCTGGGTGGAAAGAAGAAGAAAAAAAGCTTTTTTTGTAGGAGCAGTAAAGTAAACAGCCTCCAACAAGCGAACCTTGACAACCCAGATTAAGGAAAACACTGGAGATCAAACAGTCCTGCTGCTGGGCTGTTGTCATGAGCTGAGAGAGAGAGAGAGAGTGTTTGAACAGGCACTGGAGTTTGTGTGCTCACTTATGCAGAAATGGACCTCTGTAAACGCCGGCTGACCCGGGATTAAAAGCACGGGGTGAACTTTTCTTTGCAACTTTTCAGCTCTGGTGCTAAACGGCAGGAGGGTCTGAGTTATTTCACCCGTTTGTAACACGTGACACAGTGTACTACTGTACCTGTGAAAATTTCCTAAAAGTCACATATTCCTCCATGTTTTGTTTTTCGCACGTCTGGTGAGACGATATTTCATGAGACGCCCGATATAGTTACCGAAATACAGAATGTGTGACATGTCACTTCTTGGTATTACAGGAAAAGCTTGCAAATTTTGCATTCTAGTGCTAGTAATTTCAGATTTAGTTGTAATTGTGCAGAACGAGCAGGATGAGTCAGATGTGTGGTGGTTAAGGCACAGAAAGGTTATTAAATGTTACTCCAGTGGAGAAAGGGCACTAAAGACACTGAAATCTGAGACGGTCTGCGAGGTTACACTCAGAGTGAGGTGTGAGGTTGTGGTCTCTGGATGATAATGTGCCGGCGAGGTTGCAGCGTCTGTGTCCTGCTGTGTATCCCGGCAGTTGTTGTCCCTCGTCCCGTGTGGCTTTCATGCAGGGCTGCCTGGCTGGAAACGCAGGCCGCTGGCCAGGCCCTGGGCTTGGGGTAAAGATGCAGCCAGTTTCTTGTTTCCATGGCAACTCTGGACGCCGCTGACACGTGGCAGAACGTCGTTTAGTGTTAATTATAACTTGCTGTTGTCACCTCACGAAAGTCACACTACAAAAGTATTTTACTATTTGCTTTTGAGCAGTTAAATAAGATTGAACTGCAAAACGTTTTCTTAACATCTCACCACTGAATTTAAATTTGATTCTGCAGTATATGTGCACAGTGGATGGACAAAAAAGAACGGTAATGAAATTGATATGGGAAATACTTAAAAAAAAATAATTTCATTGTATATTAGAATTTTAACACTAGCAGTCAAAAGTTTATGTCTACTCATTTTTATTTCATTAATATGCATAAATATTTTTTTCCCCACATTTTAGAAAATTTGTAAATATTAAATAACAAAAATAGAAGAGTGGGTATGTAGTGACCAAACAAATCAAGCCTTTCTGTTTTAACTGGTTAGTAGCTGTCTTACTCGTTGGCCTAAAATTAGATCTTCTGCACACGTTTGTTAATCTGTCAACCAAATTCACGAGTTGTCATTCAGAATGCTGTTAACCAGTACTGCAGTAGTTTTTATCTATATGTGGGTTTGTTGGCTGATTTTCCTGCACCGTTCAGACTGAAAAGGAGAATTAATTAGTTTTGTAAAGAAATGTGTATGCAGGTACAATTTTCATTGCTAATTTCAAGCGTTTGACCAGAAGCATTTACATAAAATGGTTTTTATGATTACAAGAATCTTAAATTCAGTCAAGTGTGTCCAAACTTTCGACCGGCACTGTGCATGTTTAAAAATGAGGAACTAAAGCTGACAAGTATTCAAATCCATTTTAACAAGGCTGAGTGATTAAAATGCTCTGTGCAGTAAAGGAAGGTCAGAAACTCATGTTACCATCGAAATACATTGTTGATGTGTAGCCGCAGGGGCCTGGATGTACTTCTGTAGGATGGTAAAGCCAGATGGATTGGATTAGAGGCTGGATTAGATGCTGAAACGGTGTGATACTCACAAGTCCCTTCATGCCAGCTGTGAGGTTGACAGATGAGCAGGGATCAGCCGCTGGATCAGTTCCTCACTTGTTTTGCCTGAAGAGCTGAAGATCAGCAGCTGTATGTCTGAAT
>JAZGTK010015851.1:0-13014 GCA_036877625.1 Ambastaia sidthimunki
CTTAAAGAGACAATAAAAGCACAAACAAAGCCTGACTAGACACATTTTTTTGCCTTTACATCCCAGCCAGCTGACAACAGCAACCATATTTTTAATAAAACCAGTTGTACTTCCTCTTTGTCCAAGAACCAAATATACATTTTATTGCCTACTAAGTAGTCTAGACCACATGTGCCTCAATACGTTACATGTGATTCTATGTCACAAGTCTTCTTACAGCATCAGAGATTCCCTCCAGCAGGAAGTTGATGGCTCTGTTAACATCTTCATTACAGTCGTGAAGAGCAACCATGCAGTCATCTTGGTTCTTGCCTGTAACCTCCATGAGCTGTAAGCAAATACACAAACATCAATGAAGTTAACAGAGGAGTTTAAACCAGTGATGTGTGCATGAGTTTACTGCAGAATTACCTGTTTGACTTTGTCTTCAAAATCTGCATCACTCTTGTCATAGATCATCTGGGCCAGTCGGATCTGTTCGGCTGTAGCCTGCAAATGGAGGCATATGAGGTCAAGAAATGAGCTGTGCTTTCAGATTCATGACCAGGACACATCACACACAAGTGTGTATATATGACTGTCTGAACCAGAACACTAGCTTACTGCTAACTATATAGTGTCTACTGTTTTATAAACACAGTATGTGAAACAGTACGCAAATATAACAGTAGCATGTGCCAGTTATATCTGACAGACAAAAATAACATGTATAAAACATTAATAACAGTTATTACATAAATTCTGGGTAAAAGTGGCCATCCAAACAAAAACTTTGTCCAGAAAACTCATTAATATAATCATTCATTCAGTCTTTAACACCACATCAACAATAAAGGCTATTTATATGTCAGAAAACTGTTGAAAATTGCAAAGCATTGTGGGATATAGTATCCAGTGTCCAATGGCTTGCTGTATACTGCACATTTTACCAAATATAGCATATCATCCGGCTGTCTATGCGTACAAAATGTTCATACTATGCACAGTATGCATACTATATACTGCAGAAATACCACTGGTTTTAGTATAGCATGCTAGTCTAAGCCTAGCCTGTAGTTGTTGTTTACTCACCTGAAGCTGTTTCTGTGGTTGTGTGGTCTGTGTGGCAGTGGGCGGGGCTTTGTCCCGAGTGCCCCGGGTTCGCTCCACGGCCACCGAGGTCATCATATACAGTATATACAAAACAATGTATGTACAAAACAGAAAAATCTGCAAAGACAAACAACAAAAAACAGGCGCCGATTATTAAATTAATGCCCTAGTTTCTATGATTCAGATATCAGACAAGGTTTGTGTTGGCGCTAGCTAGTCGCTAGCTGACGTTTTCTGCAGATTTTCCTTTTAGGACCCCGCGCGGAGTGTCAGGCAAACACAGGGGCCGTATCACGTTTCCTTTCTTCTAAACGCAGCTGGACAAGATTGAGCAATACTTTGACCGCCAGAAACCCTTGTAGAAAAACTCGCAGCTGACCGACCTCTGCTGAAGTGAAGGCCAGGCTTCAAGATCACAACAGTGTCCACTAATGTTTCACAACTGCCCTTTACTGTCCTTGTAAAACAATGTGTTGGAGTGTCTCATTATTTTAACACTATAGAATGGATACAAATTAACGTATTGATAATCAAAACATCTCACTATGCCACAGCAATAATGTTTACATTATACATTTCCTGTCTGAAGTGCCAGACTAAACGTGACTCTCACAGTGATCTGTTTTGTTAACCACAAAAGTACATTCAGAAAACCCTGAAAGGTCAAAAATAATTAAGAAATTGTTCACCTTAATTTTTAGTGGATAAAGGTTGAAAATGTTGCCTGTTTCTCACACAACATTTAAGAATGTCTTATCAGTTCAGAATTAAAGAATACAGGCCTTGGTTTGGTGACTTCACACGAAAATAAATATCCACTTACAGCTATACTATAGAATAATTAAAAATACACAATGATAATAACAACAATAACAACAAGCTCTGAAACTATAACAGTTAGCCCATCTTAAATGCTGGTTAAATGTATCAGAATTCAAGAAAACACACATAACATCTGTGTATGAGATACACTGGGCTTTTCTTGGCAGTTAAAAGAAGGGATTTTATTGTGCACGTTAACCCTTTTAGTCTAGCAAAAACTTGACAACTACAGCGAGACACATTAAATCATTAGCTCTGCCAAAAGCCTTCGAAACGTGAAAAACACAACATGATGTTCTTTGTGTGGCAATACAGCCCAGGAAAGCAATGCTGATCACAAACTATTTAATGATGACCGTAAGCAAACCAAACCCACAAAGTGACTCCATCAGCTGACAATGGTCTCATGTGGGGCCACTTCTGTGATCCTTACAAACAAAACAAAGCATCTGTCTTGCTCTGCAGGCCACCCATGATGTCTTTCATTTCACAGCTAGAGGAGATGCTGCACTAATAAACCTGCCAAATAAACTTACCCAGTTAACAACTAGTTATGTCTTATTACCAGTTGGTCATATTACAAAACTTCAAACAAAAACAAAGGGTTTAGAAAAGGTGAACACGGCTTCCTTTAGTGTAAAAAAAGTCCATCTATCTCCTAAATATTACAGCAGATTCATCATCAAATACAAACTAAATGATGTCCCGAACAAAATGAATTTGTATACAAATCTTCAGGACCAGGGTCGGCAGTCTAGTTTAATGACTGATTTAAGCATCAGAAATGATAGTTCATAGTTTTTTGACGCTGAGATGTGTAAAAACTGAGTTTTAAAGAGCTCAAGCACAAGCACAGCTGCTCTTTGTCCACGATCTCTCTGTCATTTCCTCTCTTCAATTGTTGTAGCTTAGCCGGCTAACTTACGACCGCCCGGCGTCCTTATTTATAACATTAAAACCCCGTGAAGAATTTAAACACCAGTGTGGATAGAAATGAGACGTTTTATATGATTTTAAACCGGTTTAAATGCGTGTTAACGGGATTCTCAGGTAAAGGTTTCGCAGCAGAGCCGAAACCGACCGTGTTGAACTGAAGAGGCAAAACAAAGCCGTACAAAAGACAACATACCTACGAAAAGCACGGATTACACGAGACCAGTGTTAAAGAACCCACAATATCAATCCCATAATATTCGATGTGAACAGTGCGGGGAGTGTAAGAGAGAGATTTGTGTTTTATTACCTGCTAACACGCTTCCCTCAGCCAGCAGCAGACTCCGTCACGTGACCTTCAGCGCGCCGCCGCTCTCCATGCAGATCCAGCAGGCGCGCTCCCGCACTCCCACAAGAGCGCGACCATTTTTTAATTCGATGCCATCAGAACAAGATGTTATTACATAACATTTACTGTCAGAAAAATCACAATAATATTTACATAAAGTTAGTTTAAAGTATTGAGTTTTGTCAGCGTCCTTTATGTTTTTGAATCGGTTATTTAAATGGGTTGTGCTAAACATCTATACATTTGGGGAAAAACTGTATGGCATTTTCTTAACAAATATGTATTTATTTTTATATATCTATATAAGTATAATATTTATATTCTTGTAGCCCTCTTGTTTTGTAATTGTTTATCAACATAATACGCAAACGTTTAAGGTTCTCTCTGTTAAAGTTTAACTGTTGTTCATTGTTTCCTAACCTTTATTAAATGTTTTTTAGTGTTTCAACATGAATTCACGTCAACCACTCGTGAACGCGCATTCTGTACGTCACCTTGTGGTAATAACTGTGAAGCTCTCTAGTAATAACAAGCGCGCCCCCAGCGACCAAATAAAGTCACTACAGCGCAAGAGAATCACAAGAGCAGATATTCAAGATGAATGTAAAAGTAATAACGATGTAAAAAAAATACAATGCAAACCAAAAGTGGAAGAAAAATACATCAATAAATTTTTATTATTTTTTCTTTTTGAAGAACGTCTAATGTTTTGTTGGTTTCTTTTGCTTGTTTTGACATTGTATAATATCTTACACTTGTAATCTGTAAAAACAATTATGAAGTGAGTATAAAAAGGGCCTCACCAAAATAATGACAGTTCACTCACACATAAATCCTCTGACATTTACATAAATGGTATTTTCTCTCTGCTAGATCACAAATATGTATACATATACATTTATATATAAAATACATTTTAAAAGTGATGGTAAATTTTAATATATGCCTGGCACTGCGTTCATTGTTCTAGCAATTGCGTGATGTTTCCATTAAATTCTTAATGCAAATTTAAAAACAAGCCAAAACAAAAATTAAATCGCAACAGTCTTTCACAGAAAGACTCTGGAAAGGCAACAACGTCACACAACACTGCCCTGCCTCAAAGCAGAGAAGATGAGCACTTTACATGTATGACGACTTACTGAGACAGCAACAATACAAAATAAATATGAAGTGTAAAGTCATTGAGGAAAAGTTGCGATCGTGATGTGTGTGGCTGTTAGTAAAGAATCAACAATAAAAGAGGCAGTTTCATAGACACCTCAAACAAAACACAAACGCTATCTGTCATTTCCTACAGTTACTTCTCCCTGCCATTATTTCAGAAAATATGAAGGTGCAAAAAACAATAAAAACCAAAAGGTGAGTCTTCGTTGACAGCTGTCTGACTCGTGTCATTTGATTCTCAACAGTCTTCATATATCTGCAGTCCAGACCTCCAGTCTTTCACTGTGTCCACTAATGCACAATGTGTTTACATGTCAAAATGTCTGTTCATTTCACCAAGAGTCATCTCCAATCTCTCTTAAGTTTTTTTAGTGTCCACAGTGTCATTAGTCCACAGCAAGCCAAGAAAGTGGTGTGATGGGCAGGAAAAATACACAGCAAAACAAACACGCCGTGTTTCTGACACAGCAATCGTTTAAAAGAAACAAAGACCAAATGAAACAAAAAGCATAAATTCAATGCTCAGAGAGACTGTCAAATATTTTAATATATTTTACACTATTTCACAGTTCTCAGAGCTGCGGCAAGAGAGAAAAGAAAATCTCCATCCATCCAGGACAGAATAAAATTATCCAAGAAAACAAACCATGTTCTGGTCAAATCTTGCCGTCTTTGCTTTCTTTTTGTCCACACACAAAAAAAACAGATGATTTCTGGAGTACAACAGGGAAAAGACAAAAACTCAGCAACATAGAACACACACAAACAAACTCCTGAGTCCTTTGGGAAATGAGGATGATCTTGGATAGAAGGTTAACAGGAAGTGGGAAAGCACTCCAAAGTGTGGTGGAGAATGGCAGATGGTCTACAAACAGGAAATGGAGGGATGATGGAGGCTAGCTCCAGAGCCCGGCGTAGTTTCCATGCAGACCAGAACACAGAGGCCCGCCAGCCACAAAGAGTTTGGTGCCGGAGTCATCGTAGCAGTGCGTGTACACAGCGTTCGGGAAGGAGTTGACGTCGGAAAAATAGCTTCTCCATGTTTCATCGTGATTCTGGAATGTGAAAACACAAATTAGCGCTGACAAACTGTATTAACATTTTTAGCACTGTTAACATTTTATTATCAGCAAAAGAGCCTGAAGTAAGGGTGACAACTTCACGCCAGGAATTTGATAAGTGTGTCTGGGTCTGTTTTGCTATGTGTGTGTGAATTCAGCAGAATTTTTGCTTAATAAACTTCCATATGGTAATCAGGGTCTGCTGCAGACCACCAGCCGCTAGAGCTCAAATATAAACAAATTAATTCAATGGTCTGTCCAATGGTTTTAAGACGCAAATCAAGTGCACAGTGAAAAAGAACAATAGAGAACAAAATTCTATACATACAGTATATATGTGTGTGTACCTAACTTTTTATACCTGTTTTTTATACCATAACATGCTTATACACACATACTCCATAAGCTCTTTTCAACACATTGTACATGACAGTGTCTTAACACTTACCAGCCATCCTCTGCCTGTGGTGAGCTTCAGGACGCCCTCTGCAGTGCGGTTCCGGTACCCGCCGGGTGTGCTTGATGGGCCATCCAGAAACCGCTGGGCTCTGATGTCATAGAAGAGCAGTGAACCCTGACCAGTGCCGACCGTCACGATGTGCTCATAGAAGCTCACGGAGCGAATGCCTGTTAAACACACACAGCTGAGCACAACAGTTCTTCAACGTTTACATTTCTGTGTGAATTCCCGTTTGAACGCACCACTGCCGCGCTCCCTGGAGCTCACGGATTTGATGTTTTGGGATGATTGCCGGGGGTCCAGGAAAGAAACGTGTGCCTGAGAGCCGACTGCATACACAGACCAGTCCAGCCCATAAGCCAGACAAACGTTCTCCTTGCAATAAGGGAGTTTGGTTGAAAGCTCCTGAAAATCAAACCAGAAATCAACGTAATGACCAAAAACAGTATCAATCTTTTGTTGCACATTGAGGTTGATTGTGGTCACCTTAGACAGGTTGTCTTGTGCTTTCCACAGATGAAAATACCCATCTAAAGAAACTGCACCAAGCTCCTGATGTAGAAGAAGAGAGTTAAAAACAGAAGACTATCAGAGGAACTCCTCTTAATAAAATACGATAAATTCAATAAGCTCTGGCAAAAATCTCAATAAACTGCCTTGCTGCCCACATCTAATGCAGCATTCCAGCAGTCAGGAGTTGACGCAATGCATTCTGGGATTGACAATGTAATTATGACTCAGAATCTGGCTAAAATTAGGCATCTTTTTTTTAAGATGCTTTCCTTTCACAACACACCGCATGCCTGAAACACGCCTATCAAGATTAAAAATGCTGCCTCTGTAGGTTTTGGAACGCAACAAATATATCAGTCAATCTGTGTAATATGAGTCAAGGGCAGGGGCTGACCTTATGGCTGTTGTTGAAGGCCAGCGCGCGCACTTTGCAGTGGTAGGGCTGAGTGTACTCCTTAGGGATGTCCTTGAGTGCGCGGTGCGAGATGTGGGAGTAGCAGGGAACACCCTCAACGTTCTGACGCTTCTCCGCCTGAGACAGAACCTCCTCTGATATCTCCCACAGACCCATGGAACCGTCCCGAGATCCTGCTCCAGTCATTCAAAACAAAAACAAAATATTCTTTGGTCATGGTGATTTATGTTCATTATTTAAATATTATCTAATGTAAAAACATCACAAATTTAATGTACACTTTACAACTGTAGGCATACAGTGCATATACACACACACTTTTTATTAATATAAATATATATTATTATATTAAAACCTCTAGCTTCTTACCTGAGACTGCCATGCTATCACTGATCCACGCAATGGAGAAAATCCAGTCATTGTGCCCATCCTGTCAGAAACACAGACAGCATTCTGAGTCTCGCAAAGCACTGCCGAGAAAACCTTTATCCCAACAGCACCAATTATGCTCACAAAAGATTTTAACTTACAGTGAAAACAATCACAGTCAGTGAAAAGTGAAAACGTTCTTTAGTTTGTTTCTCATTTCTGGAGCTAAATGCTACAGCCACTAAAGCATGTGACATTTACAAGAAAGAGAAGGATGGACTCACATCTCCGACGCAGACGGGGTCGAGTGTGGGAAGCCGGTACACTGCCAGGCTGTTGGGATTGTCTCCACCAGTGGCCAGCAGCGTGCGGGAGGGGTTCAGCTCTATAGCGTGGATGCCACACCCCTGCTGGGCATCCAGCCCGCCCACTGACGGATTGTGGAAATGGAAGTGGCCTCCCACTCCACCCAAACCCTGCGAGAGCTCGCCCCTGCCCTCCCTGTCCTTCAGCATGGGGATCCGGGTGATCCGTCCTGACAGGACGTCCACCACAAACAGCTGAACAGCACAAAGAAAACTACGATAAGCACAGGACATGGAGAAGTAATAACATCATTTTGGATGTAAACAAATGCATGGATAGGTAAAATAATAGAACAGTCTTGATGTTACCATCTACCAGTAAAGAAGAAGACCGCTTCAAATGTTAACCCAAAAATGGACTTGACAATTTGTCAGTTTTGGAAATAGAAATAGAAAAAAAGAGCAGGCTGCTAGCAACATCAAGATCATGGGTTCGATTCCCAGGAAGCACATGTACCATCAATGTACCGTATGTCACCTGAAATAAACGCATCTGTAGAAATAAACAGCATTAATCAAAACCATCTCACCGTGTTGCATTTGGTCCCACACACCACCTGTCTGTGGTTGAGCCACTGGGACGCAAACACTTTGTTGAGGCGGCCGAGGGAGAACTCTCTCTCTCTGAGGATTCCCGGGATGCGTCCGGCTGCAAACCCGCGCAGGCTGCGCTGGAAGCTCCACTCGTGCTGCCGCTGCGGGCGGAACTCCCTCCCTCTCACGGAACACACCACCGACCGCCCGTTCTGACACCAGTGCTGGGCATGACGGGCCGCGTAGGAGACGCGAGCGCGTTTACAGCCAGACTGACACCAGTCCAACTGTCAGAGGAGGAATGAAAGGTGGGTACTTCAGTAACAGGTTAAGCAAGTCTGTAGATATTAAATATCTGTAATGCATATATGTAAATATGAAGACTTAAACTACACAACTACGATCAGTGTTTGTTTGGTTATTGTTCAGATCCATCATCACTAATCCAAAACAACTCCGAAAGAATTTGTCTATGTCAATGTGAAAGAATCAGGATTCAAAACATTACATCAATAAAGGTTAAAGGTCACGTTACAACTTTTCTAGAAGTCCCAATGGGTTAAAAATTATACACAAATCTAAAAAAGTAAATATCTTCTGGCCTGTTTGAACCAGAAATACAGATATATTATCATTAAAAACACATGGTAATAGCATCAGAAATTCATTGAAGCAGACTGACAAATACTGACTGACAAAGAATGTTCATTTATACTCTATTAATTCACAAAAACAGCCTCAATGAATTTCATATCAGCTGTGTCTCAGGCTGATTACATAACATTTTCAATGAAACTAAAAATAGTAGAACAATCTCAGAGCACATTTGGTTTTTACCAGGTGGCTGTTCTTGCTCCCCAGCACTGCAGCTGCATGTTTGCAGATTTTTAAAACTGCTAACAGAAAAACACACCTGGTGGCACAGAAACCCACCATCCCGACACTGACCCTATACAATCTTAACCCAATCTGACACCAACACCAGCTGAAAGACAAGACATGCTGCCATGACAACAAAACCACTCACTTAAAACACTTATTTACCTGAATCATCTGCCCTGTTAAATTACACCGACATCATTCATTTTCTAGCCATCGCCCATTTAAATAATTCTTGATGACATAATCACTCAGGAGTGAGATGAGTAAGAAACTCCTATTCATGAAAATCTATTCATAAACACTACACATTTCTACTCCAATAAAAAGCTCATCCAATCGCCCTCAGGCTAGTGGACATCAGTCCTATCTGACCGACCCAGATCTTAATGGCCAAGCAGGTCAGAAAAGATCTTGGCCAATAACACAAGCCCCTACACAACAAAAAAACCCGAGTGTCTAAGATGTAGGTAAATTGTAAGAATCAGCTTTCACAAACTACCATCAACTACCATTGAAATTGTTTTACTTCCTGGGTGGCTGTACAGAGAAGCTCTGAACTCAAAGACTTCACACTTGAGGGACACAAACAGCACATAACTTATGATGCAACTAACTATTCTCATTCACACTGGGTTATTAATATTATACCCATAATGAATAACTGAGAATTACAGGAGATTTCAGCCCTACTGGACGACTAACCAGCTTATACTGTCTGGATAACATTATCCTGTAATTTAGCTCTGGATTAAGACCTACTTAAACAAAACACATAACCTCAACCCCCAAGACAACCCATAAACGTTTACACATCACTAAACCAGTTCACCCACGCCAGATCAATGTCAACAGCTCAGTTACCAAACCCAGCATTAGCCTTTAGCCAGTGTGTTGATGTCAGCTTGCTAACAGAAGTCTGCAGTCTTTCACTGTTTCTAAGCTGTCACGTTTTAAGATATTCCCACTATCATGTATCTACATTCATCTGAGATCAGACATACGGCCGGTGTGCGGTTCTGGTCGGGTACCGGAGAGGAACTGCTGGTTCTTACCTGTGGTTCCTTGAGCTCCCCTGCTTTCCTTTTCCTGCTAACTGTTTTTCTCGCCATAGCCGGACACGCGCAGGTCCGTCACCCACATGGAGGGCAGCAGCGACGCTGGAAACTGGATCATATAATGGCGATGGTTATTTCTGCGGCCTTCGGGCTGGAGCGACGAATCTGATCCGGTCGAGTCGGAACCGAATAATTCGGTGCCCGATCACCCGCCGATTCGGGTCGTTTTTAGGGCAGGTTTGTTTGCTTTCCGTCTATGTGGAGGAGCTTCGAGGGTCCGCCTGGCCCTCCCCTCTCTCTCTCTCTCTCTCTCTCTCTCTCTCTCTTTTGACAAACGCGTCATCCGAAAACGTACACGCCGCGCGCAGCCGCACTCCAGTCAAACATCAACAAAAACAAGGTCAAACGTGCGCGTGCCCGCGTGCGTGCGCGCCCGAGCCTCTCTCGCCGTACAGCAGTTTGTACCGAGTTTGTTAAACAAGGTTTACTACCTGTCATCAAATGAACTGTGTTTACTCAACTGCATGCTTTTATTTTGCAGTGATTGATTTTCATGAAAGATATATGTATACATTTTTATATTTATATTTGATTACATACATATAATACATTTAATATATATACTGTATATGGGTGTGTGTCTCAATAACCCAGACACCAGTTACAGTCACACCTGAAAATAATTTAATGTACTAAAGTCTGAAATGATTTCAAAGAAGACTGAACATTTTAAATCACATTTTAGCCACAGATCTCCAGACAAAAGGCCTCAGATCTGCTTTACCTGTCAGTCAGGGTCTCTGGGTACATCAGGACGTTTCTCCATTTACAACTGCAACAAAAGATCTGCATTCGAGTGCTGACTCATTTGTGATGGACCAGAATGCTCTTTGTAATGCAATTTGCAGTTTGTGTATTCTGTTCAGACAGACGATGTTCAAACAAAAAGCAGAGGATGAAAGAACCCTGTACACCATCTTTACCTCTTTTGAAGATTCATTTCTGTGGACCATGAGTGCACCTCATGAAACCTGTGGGTCAAGACTATATATATATATATACATTTGAGATGATTCAACTCGTTTTTTAGGACCAATAAGATTTTAGATGTAGATTACCTACATATCTAATGAGAATTTGATTGAGAAATGTGCTTAATTGTCATGAAAATAATGTCAAAATGTAAAATCTTAATCAACCAAAAAAATTAAGCATAATTTTGTAATATATTTTTTATTCTTTCTTTCAATTTTAGAGGTGCAGGGGTGACCCAGACATTTCTTGAGATTCAACTGGATTAACATGTTACAATATTACAATTTTAAATGAGATTCTGAAGCAACACTGATGAAATAAATTGCACATGGAACATGAGCTTAAAAGCAGTTGTTTCTGTAGCTACAATGAGTTGAAAAAAACAATAAATTGCACATCTGACTGAAAGAAGGCAGCAGTGTTATTTATGAAGGGCCACATTGGATATCCTACATCTGCATACAAGAATATCACAGGATTGAAACACATCTGAGTTTTATATGTGTGTCGTATCATTTCTCCCATCTCAAAATACAATGCTTAACACAATTTTAACCTTTATCAACAGTGAAACACTTGTATTTCTCAAGTTTAGATTTAGTTTAATTTATCCCTGTTTTTGTGACTTGATTTTGAGTTATAAATTCCATCCTATACCAGGATTGAACATATATATAAACAGTTAATTAAACGGTTTCTAATAAGCCAAAAGATTCACAGTCTTATTTCAAATTATTCCATTGCATAACTGTTACCTCCATTCAACTAAAGTAAATTGCAATGAAAGTCTCATATCAATGTATCTCATTACTGTGCATCAATTTCTTTATTACAGATAGAAACTGACAGTGTATCTTTCCAGATCTTTAAATATGTTTATATTAACATTTGAATTCAGTGTGTCTGTGCAGTATCGTACATTTCCAGTCAAGTCTGCCAATTACTCCTGCTAAACGTGCTCTCTCCAGCAAAAAAGCCAACTGAGCAAAGTTTACGGTAGTTTTTTCTCCCTCTGAACTTATGTAATGGTGATTAGTTCTGTTAATGCAGTTCCTAATGAGGCAAAGAAACACAATCTCTAAAAAGAACAGAACAAAGAAAGAAAAGTGTCTCTGTCTTTCAAACATATAAACAACATAAGAACAACAAACAGCAGAGACAGAAACAGAAACAGTGAGAGGGCACTTCTGTGAGTTCTCCGTTCTGTCATGGGTTTTTGTGACTGTGCGGTCAGGTTTCAGTTTTGGGTTCAGCAGCGCAAGATGGCAGCGTAATAGCTTCGCGAGTCGGGTCCATTACTGTGAAACCGGGTTTCCACAGGGCTCCACTCAGTCCCATCTCTCCAGCGCCACACAGTCCAGCTCGTCACCATGGCAATAAAGAAACTAGCCAATGCTGATCCTCGGAGAAGGGTTCAGGCTCCTCCCACTCACCGCCATTCTAAGATCACTTAACAGACATACAGCTGAGGAGGAAAGACCGAACCATTGGATGGTGTCCTCAATCCCTACCTCATGAGGTATATCTTTATTAGGGTACATAATCAGTTGTCCTGTCTTAGACATAAGATAATCCCATCATTCCACATCCAGGACTCTCTGAGGGACAGGGGAGGGGCGGCTCTTGGAAGGGACCATCTTCAGCTTGCTGCGGCTCGGGCCATCAGATCCTCCAGCGCTTTGTCCTGGTCATTATTGTGCACGAGAAGAACCTCTTTAATAGTGTCTCTCTCAAAGCCCATCTCCCCAAACCGAGACATGAGCTGAAGAAACTCTAGAGCCTGATGAAGAATCACATTAAAAATACAAAAATATAAATACAGATAAAAAATTAAAACAACGAGCAATTAACACAACGTTCTGTCATTTGTAACGATCATGTCTGGTTAGGACAAAAGAAGGTTCTGTGTGTTTAGTCACAATGAAAAGCTAGTTTGGATCTTGATCAAACACAAGTTAGAGG
>JAZGTK010015852.1:0-13013 GCA_036877625.1 Ambastaia sidthimunki
TTTACAGAAGTCTGACTTTTTCCCCTAATTCCTCACAGACAGAAATCCAAAAACTGAGACTTTATTGTGATCCACAGCAAAGTGAAAGAGAGACAGCATGTGAAATCTACTCTGTGGTAAGATTATTGCAGTGATTTGATTGGCTTAGAGGCTAAAAACAGTGTGAACTAGATTGGTAGATTGGAGTTCTTATGACATTTGCATATTTACATTTATATAGATAAAGGTCAGCAGGTTAAACAGTTTGGTTTAGTGTTCAGGACCAAAAAACACTAATTTGGGCACAAATTCAGACAAATTGCTCTCTACAGTAGCAGTATAGTAAATAAATAAATTTAGCTACAAACTGATGTTGTTAATCGGTGAAATAAATATACATATGTGTATGTGTGTCTTTGTAGACTGTCAACATAACTGTTACCATAGAAACAAAATTGCAATGAAAACTTTAAAGAGACCAGCCACTTCAATGAAACATTGCAAATTACATAAAAGTTGTATATTATTGTGTTGTATATATAAAAATATTATCACTGTTGCTAAATGGATTGCATCTAAAACTTCTGCTTTGTCTTTAAGTCTTTTTATTTTATTTTTTTCTCTCTTATCATATCTGCTGTTACACAGGATGATGAAAGGGTGAGTTTGATTTTGATTGGTATTCTCACGGATCAACAGTCATGTCATAAAGATCGATAAGGCTACATGACAGTAGTTTATGCTTACCTCTATAGTGCCCCCTGGATCGTGAGCCCACCAAAGATACTGAGGAGGAGTGTGACTGCAGTGAAGGCCAGCCAGGACCACCTGGTCCACCAGGACCGCCAGGACCAAGGGTCAATCAATATCCCCATTACTAAAATCTTAGTTAACTTGTTAACACAGGCATTTAAATACACCGATTTACAAGTCTGATAGCTGATGGTTTCTCAACAGGGTTACCGTGGTGAGAAAGGAAGGGAAGGATCTCCGGGCCCAGATGGTAAGACTGTGAGTAAACCCCATATATTCAGGATCTTGTGTCTTTTATTGTGTAAAACAAAACAAAGTTTGATATGGAGTTTGTGAAGCTGGAAGAGTTTTTAGAACCTTATCGAATCTGTGAACCAAGTTCTGAAATGTATACATTTTCTCAATAAAGGGACCCCAAGGTAAAAGAGGAGAGCCTGGAAAGCCAGGCCTACCTGGAGATAAGGTAAGGTGCTCTTACAGTACGAAGCTGTTCTGAATCATGTCATGTCATTGTTAATAATGAAGAACAGAACTCAGTGTATTATGCTTTTTTAATTTCTCAGGGTGACAAAGGCCTACCAGGATCAAAGGGTGAATTAGGACTGAAAGTGAGTAAGCTGGGTTTGAAAGTAAATTGTGTATCAGTTAAATTTGATTTACTTCCTTTCTCGCAAAGTGATCAGTTTGGGAAACAGAGCAGATGCTTTTTGAACTTTATTCGCAAATTTATATGAAACACTTGTTTGGCAGGAATACAGTTTTCCCACATTGGTGAAACTTGATGTTCTCCATCTTGCATCCTAATAACTGTTTTTTGGGTGTAATTTAGTATGCTTTTTTCCAATATTGCGAGTCATTTACACTCTGTTTTATTTATCCAGGGTGAACGGGGAGAACAAGGGTTGCCAGGGAAACCAGGCCCGCCAGGACCCATGGTAAGACCTGAAATAATTGGAGCCACTTTCCAACCCCTCTGCCAGGTCTGTGAAAATGACCACTTTCTTTTTTGAATGTCTCAATGGTTCCCTTTATAAGTGTGGTCAATGTACCAGATGGTGGACATGCATAGGAGGAGATGAGAAGCTGATGATTGTCTTTTTAATGCAGAAATGCATGGATTTGTTGTATGCTGGTAGCAAAACTACAAATAGCAAATAGGGGAAAAACAAATACTTTTAAAACCCTGCTTTTGTGTAATACTTGTTTTTGTTTTAGGGTGCATCGCGATTAAACCTTGGTACTGTTGGAATGCCAGGAAAAAAGGTAAAACAGAGCTCTTGTTGGGTAAATATAATGTCATAAGGTCATATTTTACCCTTAAACAAAAATAATCAAATAATTGTCTGTCATTTAAAGAAAATGCGTATTTTTAGGAAAATAAAGAGTTTTTGCACTGTAACTGTTTATGACGATTAAGCAAACCTTACTGTACTGTACCCCACATTACTGTAATCGAATATAATAATATGATGTATTGTGATATATTGTGTTACTGTATTGAAGTTATACATACTCTAGTAAATGTCACCACTGAGAACAACTGAAAATACAATACATAAGTAATGAGAATTGATGTTACAGTTATCAATCATGAAATACGGTATGTATACTAGGATTCATTTGAGAAGGCTGTTATATAAATAATTTTTGACATGAATCTTTGCATGTACCATCAAATAGGGAGAGGATGGGGAGAAAGGTGAACAAGGACCTCATGGAGAGCCCGGTCCAAAGGTAAATGTTATGTGACAAGAACATGATGTTATTACTAGTCAAACATATGGCTAGAACAGTCAGAAAGCTCTTTAACTGGTTTTCAAAGATTCACTATAACTAATATTTGTTAATTGGACATTGTTGTCCAATTTGGAAATGTTCCATTACTGCTACTATTTCCCATGATCCTCTAGTGTGTGCTCAGTATAATGTAAAGTGTTGTGCATGCCTGACCAAGTGTAGTGCCAGTTTAAGCCAACCAAAGCCAATCTCACACTTTAGCTGGACCATCAGACTCATCAAACAGCTCCTTTAAGTGATCCCTCATCAATGTTCTTTAAACATCTAACGTTTCTACTCAAATACACATTTACAACACCAGAGAAATAAATGTGCAATATATTCAACTCTCCAATCTAGTGAAAGACTGTCATTTTGCTTTAGGGGGAACTTGGAAACCCTGGCAGTGAAGGACCAGCTGGCCCCCCTGGACCAAAGGTCAGTCTACATGTGAAGTATTTTAATTAGATGTAATGGGGTAAAGCAGAGTACATGGGTGCAGTTTCACTCAGAGCGTTGCATAATAGTAATTTCAGATGAACCCGTGTCTTGTTTTCTTTAAAACATACTAAGGTCCTTAACCAAAAACGCA
Organism: Ambastaia sidthimunki; assembly: GCA_036877625.1. Lineage (NCBI taxonomy): Eukaryota > Metazoa > Chordata > Actinopteri > Cypriniformes > Botiidae > Ambastaia > Ambastaia sidthimunki. The sequence goes on from JAZGTK010015852.1 coordinate 3,101, forward strand.
GCTTTCCTGTGCTAGAGAGGGAACTTACAGTATCCTTACTGTTAAATGCTTTCCAAAGAGATTTAATCCATATCCTCAATTAATACAAACATAGCACAGATGTGTTGACACTTTCTAACAAAAAACAAGTCAAATCAGATTGTCTTGCAGGACGTATTTATTAATGACATACAGCAATATACAGAAATATAGGAAAACATATATGAAAAAATTGCAAACAAATTAAAAACAAACTAATAAGGATATATTTTTATAACACATTCAAGAAGTTTTATCTTATTAAATTAGTCATGTTTTTGTGGAACTACTGCACTTCCATGTGTATTCTGTCTGGCAGGGTGACATCTCTACATAATTGAATGAGATTTCTTAATTAATATGCTTAATTAATATGCTCACAAGGGTAAAGCCTTGTGAATACTAGTCTATGGGTTATCAACCATGTTGGCACCAATTTCCTAAATAGTTATCTCACTTTGCTCTACAGTGTAACATGCCATAAACCTTTTTTTAAGTTTTAATTAAAATATTTGTAATACGGTTATAATTAACATGAACTGGGGCACTTTCAGGGTTTTTTTTGAGCCCCTGGAGACATGAAGTATTTAAATAACGAAATGGTGATTTCAATTTTAACCTTGAACTAAATAAACACACCCATATATTAGTCCTTAAATGACATAGTTCAGTCAAATAAAACATGCGGTTATTATGTTCGCCAACTTGTCTATTTTTCTCACCAAATGGCTCAAGCATTTTAGTGAAGGCTGTAAAATGTGCCACAACTAAGAAGCCCTCAGTCGATGTAATACTACCAAAAATTGTGATTGAAACGTTTTGCCGTTCACAATCGCTCTTTGTGGTCAAGTTTATAAAAGACAGATACAAGGATTTGGTTTCCGCTTCTGGAAAATAAACATTCTGTATAGCATAACTCTTCTCTGCAATTTTTAAATCGTTCCTGTTATTATAATGAAACGGAGAATGGATTGAAATTGTAATCCAGAGAAGTCTATTTCTGTGTGGGTTGACAGCTATAGCAGTAATAGACTTTCTTTTTTTGAAAATGTTCTCAGTTGTTGTTATTAATGGGAGACATGCTTGACTTTACTGTCTGCGGGCATTGAAAATAAGGCAGACCTGCTAATTGCATTGCCTTTAAACTTTAAACCTGCATAATGTATCAAGCAGGGGTCTGTGCAGCAAACTGTACGTGCATGCAAAATAATTTACCTCCACTTTTTGAGTGGTTGTGCTTAAGAACACATTTTATCTGCATTTTATTTTCTCCCACAGTTATAAAGTATCACCAAGTTTGTTAACCATCATCTGGTGTTGTGGTTCTACTTAGATGCCACTAGGACAATAAATAAAGTGAATTTGCCTCGATATAGTTTCAAGGAACATTGCACCAGCTAATGGTTTACAGGACCTAAACAGACAGCCATTCTTTTACAGTCACATGTGACTTATAACCCCAGTTAGAGCTGGTAAGTCAAAACAATCACTGTTGAGTTGGAAATGTCAGGATCATTTTTCCAGTGTTTTCCAATGTTTTGTCAGTAAATGTATGCAATTCTAATTAAGCAAGACAAATCACCCTCTCCTGCAAATTAGACAACACAGCCTGAAATCATCATCTTGTTGTGGAGATGTATATTTGACTTTCCAGGTCCCACCCATGAGAGAAAAAAACATGTTCAAAATGTTCTCACATGGTACCATTTAGATGTGTATGACAAATACATCGGTAAAGCTAACTAAATGTGTCCACAACGCAATGGAATCCTGATTAGGTCATTAATCATTTTAAGGACAGTTTACATGGCTAGCATTATAATTGTAGCTGTTGTGTGCCAAATAATATGTGTATTTCTCATATAAACAAAAGTTTAAGTAAACTATATAGTTTACATGATTTAGAATTGTTCTTGTGGTCACTGAGGTGTTTCTATAAAATGAATGAATAAATACTGCTTTAAACAAAATTATTCAAATTTGATATGGTCTAAAACCACAAGTAAATAAAACAGTTGGCCGATACATTTTTCTGGAAATGCATCAGATAATGTGATAGTCTCACACTTGCTTAAGTTTATCATTTATTATTGTAAAAGAAGAAAAACTAGAAGAGACAAGAAATTTGAGATGTTAAGCCACCAACACAAAACAGGAAAATCATGTTGGCTTTTGATGTTTTTGCGACAAGGTACACTTCACTTACTTGTTTCCTGCACATTTTTAAGAGAAAACAACTAAATAATTCCAAAACTTTGTGGCTTTTTTTTTACATTGCTCTGTTTTTTGAACATACTGACAAACCCAACATAGCAATATTGGCTGAACCAGTATTGTGAGTTTGGGGTGGGACTATTGGTTTGCATTTTGGAAACTAGTTTTAACTGGTGTGCTGGTGGTGCAGAAATTACACACTTGAAATATTATAAAATACACCCACAATGGTCGAATGGATGGCAACATCCCAGAAAATCAGTCAAAAAGTTTATGAAAGAAACCAAAACATAGAATCATTGACAGAAAATGTTTAATTGCTCATGTTTGTATTATACTGTCAATGTATCCTGCCCTGTAATCTTTATTCATGGCTACACCCTTGGCTACCACACTTCAGCCAAAGACATTTTTGCAAACAGCCACTGAACACGGCCTATTTTGTGTAACATGTTGTATTAGCAAGTGCTTGTCTGTGTGGTGAGATTTGAAATAAATCTGTAGTAGTGATGATGTAATGCACAAATGTTTGTGTTTGTTTAGTCTGCTAAAATTGAATGAGACCTATGTACACCCGGGGCTCAGCCCAGGTAGAGATGCATCATTGGCCAGACAGGTTTCTTTTGGCTATATGTACTTTTTTCCACAGCAGAGGTTATAGTGCCAGTTGCAGTTTGTGAGTGATCTGTTGTGTACAGATGAACCCTATGCCACTGACCTCTAATTTCTATTTTCCCAACTTACAGGACACCCTCGTCCTTAATAAGCCAATGTTGTCAATATTAGTCTTTGTGTTCTGGCATAGAATACTAATATTATTCTTTTATTTAKTTTYTKGTAGGCWGGAATTACRTATATAGATTAAGTTGATTAATTAAGATTAATAGATTAAGTAAAGTCATTGCTAAAAATATCTGAATMTGTCAAAGCATTTTTCCACTGGGTTGACAAATGGTTCTAAATATTAGTTCTGTTTGCACATGGTGTAAAAAGGCTTTGCAAGATAATGCCAAATTATGTGCTTTTATTGGGAATGATTCAAGCCACTTGTTTATTCTCTGTGTACAAAATTTCATGTCTTTTCTACAAGTCTAAATATTTCACACATGAAGAGCAGGCTGACGGTTTATTCTCAAGTGCATGCCATTTTATTTGTGCAAACAACTTTCTGGAAACAATTTATATATTTTTTCCTGATACTATATATGGAAGACCAGCAAGCTGTCATTTGAATAATAATTTTTCCAGTAATTTTATGGTTTAAAGTCACAAATCAAATCATTTTCTTTCTAACAGTTCTTTAGTATGTTTTTTTATTAAGTAATCTTAGTTCAAAACACTTAATTTATTTTACGTATTTGTTAATTGTGTTTTCCAAACTAAAATTAAAGAATAATATTTGTTGCCGTAAGTCATTGTTAAACAAGTAAACACAATTTAGATTCTATCCCAAAAGATGAACTTAAGTTAGTTTGTGAGAAAATCTTGTGTTGGAATAGATTGTCACATTTATATTTGGGCAGGTTGTCAGCTTTATCAACACTATTTAACTGGTTTCCATTTGTTGAATGCATAAAACAGTTAACAATAGCATCAAGAGGAGTCAAAACACATTTTCTGCACCTGTTCAGCCTGTTGATCTCTTATCTTTCAAAGATCCATTCGGTCTGTCTGACACTGAAGCTTGGTGTCATATACAGTATCACCATGTAAATCAATAGGCAGCTGGGGTTGTGCTGTACACTCATATATTATAGTTTACCTTATGCATTAGAAACACAGATAATGCACTTTTCTAGAGGCCAGATCAAACAGAGGTTTTAAACTGAGCTGACATTTTGCACCATCAATGAGAGGCTTTACATCCATGTGTTTGAACAAACTCACAAAATGTATGTGCTTAACCAAAAATGAATCTGATTTTTATATTTTATACTTACATTCACAATCTGTTGTCTCTGTTTCTTCTGTTCATTTCTTGTTTGACTGTTTACTAGACCATTCAAAGAAAACAATGTTTACTTGCAAATGTCTTTAATGTTCAGTCAACATTAAATTGTCTGGTTCAGTTTTACAGCAGGCTGTTATAAAGCTTGTCTTAACACTTCAGGCTGGCAGACGAAGGATTTCTCACTATTTTGATTTTTAACAATTATGTTGTGGCGTACGTCTTTAAAACATGCTCTTAAGTTTAGTGTAAGAAACATGAGTCCATAGATAACCCAAAACTGGGTCAAAACCCTCCTCTTTTCAGATTACAGAACTGTTAAAATACCACAAAAGCCACCATGTAAAACTTGATGTTCAGCTGCATGTCTCTACAAGGGTTCTCTTGTACCGAGTTTCTAGATAATCAGTCTTCACTGGTTATATTTATGTGGCATTTTGGGTTTACTGCTGAGGTTTTACAGCTTAGAAATGTCTCAGGCCCAATTCAGGCTTAAATTATATACCACACATACTGTACATACGTGCACAGTTGTTTACGTACGTAAACAAACGCATATGCTTATGTTTCACTGGGGCAGCTGTGACTTGTAACCAGAAGCTTGCTCGATTCCCATGCTGGTAGGAAACTGAGGTGCCCTTGAGCAAGGCACCTTACCCCAAGCACCTTACCCCAATTGCTCCCTGGCCTTGTATTCACAATTTGCGGTGTGTGTTCACAACCTCACAAATCTTTGAAGTGCATGACTTACACAGTTACACCCAAACAGATAATTTCAGAGATGGACTAGACGATTGTCTTAGCAGTATTGTCAACTAGAAAATTGTGTCAATAATCTGCAATAGTCTCCTTTTGTTAAACACAAGGAGTTAATTGTATCAAAATGTCCAGGTTGCACTTGAGCAGAACAATGAAAGTGAATTGTGACCACAGCAGACAAATTCACTTTATGGAAGAGCACAGATTGGACATTCTGCTTAACTACTTCTGTGTTTTACATTGGACATTCTGCTTAACTACTTCTGTGTTTTACATTGGACATTCTGCTTAACTACTTCTGTGTTTTACAGAAAAAAGTTTTGGGTGCACTATCCCTTTAAATCTTTTCTYATGCCCTATGGCTAGTCAACTTTAAGCATAGCTCTTTCTTTTAATGTTTAAATCTTTCTTTACACTCAACATAAAGAATTCAGTGTGGCTGGGGTGCTTAGACCTGACCAGTAAATGCATAAACCATGTGTGTGCACAATTGGGTGGGATGTTTTACAATAAGGCCGCAGTGTATACTGTCTGTGTGTATACTGTCTACATGTGAATACCACTTGGTTTATTTGTACTATAAAGTTAATTTCACCAATTGTCTGGGCTCAAGAGCTTTAGCTGTGGACACATATAGCTATATGTTAAATCAGGAATGGACTGGCACGAACTAACTGTCTGTAAATGAAGTTACAGCATCCTAATGGCTCAGCAGGTTTTTTTACATCATGTTTTTCACATTAACCAATTTAATAGCAGAATCAGCATTAACTATAACTACACTGAGCATAACAAAATGCATCTACTACCAACTTTTTATTTTATATGGCCAGGAAAAGAATAAAACGAAATATTTTTGGCTGGACCCTAGTCATGTTGTTAAAAAAACAACCCAATTCAATTTCAAAGCTAAGTTTAATTGCTATTCTAAATCTTTAAGTACATCAAAGTGGCGCCAAAGATATAACCCACAGTGATGAGTTCATTGCACTTTCTCACCACTTTAAATTAAAAATCTGATTAAACAAACGCCTCACAGCACAGTTTTCATTCACATTAATTACGGTACCCCGGCATTAACATTCTAATTCAGTTTTGTGGTTTGAACGGGTTATCAAGGTGCGTTTCTGAAATTAACATAAACAATAACAAATTAAAGGCGGCAAATCTCTGTAATGAGACGCCAGGACATGCTATACAGCCATGCATAAAAGTCATCAGTTAAACTGTAGGAACCTCGGAGAGAAGCATCTGTCGTGTCTTTCTTCAAAAGACATCTTGACACTTGTTGTTGTTTTAGCTGTGTATACATTTAACTTCATTGGACTGGTGAAGAGAAAACATAAACGGCTATATTTTATAGCACTAACACAATAGGGCTTTATTAAGTCCATAGAAATGTTTTGTCTAGAGTTTAAAAGAGATGTGTGCTTTTAAACATTACCATAAATACATTAGAAGTAAGGAACATATGGAAAAATGTCAATAATATAAAGTTTAAAACCCAAAAAAGTTTTAAAACTTTAAACTGAGTAACAGTCACAAACTGAATAAACGTTTTGTCACAGATGTAAGCACGTTTCACTATAGATTTACAGGAGTTTAATTTTAGTAGTGTTTTGGAAAACCTTCTTTTCTGAGCACTGAATAAAGTTTTCCAGTGGTTGTTTTGACAGCGTATTGCGCAATAGAGCTGCCAAAGTCAATGTATGAATTCTTGCAACTAAAAGTTTGTGACAACCGGAAGGCTAATACACAAGAAGTGAATCCTACATCCAAACCACTGATTACAGGGCTGGCCGAAGAGTTTAGCAAAAGGAGCAAATAAACAAACTGGATGCTTCAGACAAAATAAAGGTCCTTTTGGAAGTTAAAATAGAATGTTGGATGAAGGGCAAATCCAAGCTTTGAAGAGGGAAAATTCGCAATATTCCAGGTTATTTACTACTTAAGGACACGTTTTATGGTATACTGTCAATTTCGAAGAAATAGAAAACATGTTTACACTAAAGACCAATAAAAGCATTAGAAGCCTTGCTAAAAAAACATGTCAGACGGATTTAAATTTAAAATGAAGAAATGCAAATGTTATGTTTTTGTTAAAGCACATAATTTGTCAGAATAAAAAAAGTGTTTATTTAAATCTTTTTGAGGTGGAACTGCTTTTTTAGCTGCATGAACCTCTGGTTACTGATGTAGGTATTTATTAGTAGTTTAATCCAGTTATTTAGACTGGATATGGCAGAAATCTACTTAGGATTTATTGTACTGTTGAATATAACAGTATAAGATTCCAATTTTCACCTGCTCAACAGGTAACCATAGCAACAGTTGTGGTTGTTATACATGTTCTATATGGTTGTTAACATTTCTTGTCTAGACATTCTGCTTGTATTACCACTGGACATACATGCCATGGCTGTTAAGTTTAATGTTTGAGGCAGTATTTCACCTCGGTTAACTCACTGCTGTGAATGTTAGCACACCATAAGAAAATGTTTGTGTAACCAAACACACCTACAGATGTCAAACCAGAGTCAAAGCAGTTCCTGTAGACCAATTCACACTTGTTTTTTCTCAGTGCTCAGTGCTCCCTATAATAAGAGGTTTGCTTGCTTAGATGTTGTATTTGTCCTGGAAGGCCAAGCTCTTGACAAAAACCTATCACTTTCTCCTTCTGCCTTTCATACAGTTTGACAAAGCTGAAGTGTTATTAATTATACTTGAAGCTTTTATAGAGGACAAACATTTGTTCTTTGCTTGAGGGCAAATGACTCACACTTGAACATGATGTCTGGTTCTTCTTCACCTGTGATACCAGCAGAACAGCTGTGATCAAAGTCTTCCTCAGCATGACATGGGCTTTTTCATCTCAGTTATTATTTTCATCTCAAAGTTATTGTCAATCTGAACAAGCATTTATTTTTTTTAAACAGTGAATTACCCTTTAGAAAATGTTGATCAATAACCTTTGGAGGTCAAGCTACATAATAAAACTGCTAAATTCTATCCTCCTTTTATATGAAGTTTATATGAAGTATAATGGGTTTATAAAGTGCATTTTTGTAAAATCTGTCAAATGTACAAATTCACAAATTACTAAAACGTTTGTGTTTATGCAAACTGTTAGTTAAATAAAATAGTAAAGTCTTTTTCCAATTGCATGGAGCATAAAGTGTTCACTACTTTGTCGGCTTGTTTTGCTACGAATTGCTCTGTTTTTATGTGTCCAGTGAGACCTGGCACTCTACAGCAAAACAAACACAAAGCCACTTAATTGTCATACACTTTGCTTGTCTGTACTGTGAAAATATTATTTTTGTTTAACTTCAAACACTTTGTAGTGCTTTGCATTTTTATACATTTCTTTTTAAGCTTGCTATTTGAGGTAAGTCTAAGTTCCACTATTTCAAACTGTTTAAAAAAAATGTTAAGCAACTCCTGTCTTGTTTCTAATTCAGGGTGAGAAAGGAGACATTGGCCTGCCAGGCACAGATGGACCTCAAGGAGTGCCAGTGAGTCAATTTTGATCATTTTAATTTACCATTGGTTGCACTTGTTAGCACTGCTTGCTAGTGCAAACAAATAACAAACAAATTTTAATAAGCCTCTTTAACAAGAACCAAAAAATTTTGTATTTTTGTAAACAAAATATGACCCTAGCTAAGGATCAGAATATCAGACTTAACAGAGATCTCAGCTAACGGGGAACATTTTCAGAACATTGGCTAACATTCTCTGGCTAAGATTCTTTCCAAGCATTTTTTTTAACAAGAGTATGTGTCAGATGGTGGGCCCTGCACCAACCACAATGTTTACAACTCTACAGGCATGATGGAACAACACACTTTACATGAGCAGATTCTCAGAGATTATTTAAAGTAAAGCCAGCATGTTAGCATGAAGACCATCTTACATTCCAAATCAGGTTTACCGTACATCTGTCAGGAGTGTTTCCTTTTTAGAACATTTCCATGTCAAAACATCCTGTACATTTGGCACTAAAAAGATTTTTTCCCAAGTTCTTTGAAGAACGACTATACAGTCATAATTGCTTAGCTAGAATTCAAAGAACTCTTGGGCTAAAAATATGATACCATCTCTGTCCAGTTCGCAAAAGTGGTACCTTTAATTATTAGGGGTGCTTGCTAAAAGCAAGCATCACTAGTACTACTGTTTATACTTAGTGCCAAGTATTATTGAGCCATTAAATTTCTGTGTGTAACCCATTCCACCTTGTCATTACTACTGACATAATAATAATAATAGCTCAAATGATGAGGATTATTGAGGACACTAGTGCTATAACTTGAGTCGGGCTGGTAAGCACCTAGCAATTACCCAAAACTTCTCAGCAATAACAAAACAATGCACTAAAAACAACAACAAACATCTTGGAAACTGCAGAACAATGCTCTAGTAGACAATCACAAACGGTTTTGCACTGGCAAGCCTCAATCATGTTTTCTTCAGAAAGTGTGACACACAAAATCTAGTTTCACATCTACAGCCTCAAATGTGGGAGGCATCTGTAGTCCATTAAGCATTAGCTGTGTTTGCCTTCCTGATTGAGAAAACTTTACAGTAATGGGAGAAAATGTGGTTTTCTGTTTGATTTAGATGCGTTAGATCCATAGATGCCGTCAAGATTTTGTAATTACATTTTCACATATCAAATTAACATCTAGCAAAACATGTAAAAGTGGCAGTGGCAGTACAGAAGCTGGCTGCAGTACACAACAATACACAAGCTTGGTTTTCTTGTTAATGTCACCCACACACTTAATAAAGCACTGCATGCTTTGCCAGTCTGAATTAAACCACTTCTCCCACTCAATGCCCAAAGCATATATTCTATCAAAGTTTGTAAGCTCAAGGTTGTAGCTTGATGAGTGTTAAAAGTGGCATTCGGCCATTTTGCATGTCAGGTCATGCCTTGTCATACTTCTTTATAAAGTAGTATACACTAAAGGA
>JAZGTK010015853.1:693-13012 GCA_036877625.1 Ambastaia sidthimunki
TATATATTAAATCTGTTTATTTTGTAGAAACGAATTAAACATTTGTCGAAATGCAGCAATAAGAGGTGTTGATCACACCCAAAGGTCCTGCAGGATCTATTCGTGTTTATTCTGTCTGTTTATCCCGTTTCTCTTGAAAATGAATCATGACTTACATTATTATATGATTGAGAGATGTATAAATAACTGCATTATTATGTTATTTTTATCCATCGATTATATTTGGTTTTTATATAGACGTTCGGTGTGCAACAACAGTCGCACGATTAACACCGTTTAATGCAAGTCATTTGGGGGAAAATAAGACGACAAAGCATCTCAACGATGAAATTTCGTTTTAATAACCTAGATATGCCCATCTCATTTGTATGTTTATGCTGAAAATATCGCAAAATTAAAACTAACAAACAAAGGGTTGCGTCTACGAATCCGCGCAATAAAACCTGTGCTACGTCGTGTCTTGCATTAAAACACCTTTATTCCCTAAATAATAAAATAATACCTTTGCAAAAAATCCAAATGCGAAAAAAAATCGTCTAGGGTTGAATATGTAGATTGCATTAAAACCAGTAATAAATGCAGGGTCTTGTGCATTTTATCTCAGTACACCAACAGTCTCTTTTCCGTCGTGTTTTTATGCCGGAATGATTTTGGATGGCTGTAGCCAAGATGCGCGTCCATTACAGGCAGTGCAATTCCTCCAAATACATGCATGCACAAAACATGACAGCGGTAGAAAAAAATCAATTCAGTCATACCTGTTGATATACCCCCTTCGTTTCCCTGGCGGTTATTTACATGGCAGCAGTCACTTTGCCTTAAAAAAGCTTTAGTTTTGTTGCCTGCTCGTTTTCCCCCTCTGTGATTATACAGTAAACGGTGCGGACGGCGCATGCGCGCTGGCGCTATTTGCGATCCCAGCCGCGTCTCGAGTTGCAGCAGTAACATCGTCTGCACTGATGGATGCAGCGGCATCACGGATCTCCTTCATCACTGTGTACTGCTGTCATGTGTGAAACAACACGTCATGCCTCTGTGTTTGTTGTCTGTATAATGTTATATATTCACAAATGGCTCAAAGATCAAAATTCTTCTCCTATGTTTTGCTGAATCTACTGTTATTGTGTATTTTAAATATGTCGGATAGGGTTGGAAACAGGTCAGCTCAGGATAAACTTACTCAACATAAATAATTCACAGACTATTGTGCCCTGAACAATAGCCTACATCTCAGATGGGTGTCTGGTACTGTTACACTTGTTATATTTGGTGCTGGATATTAAGTGGCCACAAAAGTCATTTAGTGGATGTATTCAGTTCCTCTCCGTGTCCTGGCTAAACAATTACAGTTGTGGTTTAATACCTCAGCCATGGACATGATCCACTAAGTTTGACAGCTACAGAAAGTATTTTACCATATTTATAACCTAACAATGTACTAAGTTTTCTGTTTGTGTTCGGTTAAATTGGTTAATATTGTATTATCTGATACAGTGCCACTGAGAGACAGTGTTTCGGACAACAGGCAAAATGGCAAATAGCTGTTAAGTTTAATAACACTGAACAAAAAGAGCAGCATTGTTTTAACGCACATTAGTTTCGACATGACTGCATTACAAGTGTCAGAATATCAACTAATCACAGTTTAACATGTGATATCACTGTAGTGCTGCAACTAACAGCAGATGGTCGTGCGGTGATTGTAACATGACAGAACCAACACAAGGTACATTTGCGTCCATCTCCATCGCAAGATCCAAGTCCAAACGCGACCTTGTAGTCCTGCTTTCATGCAATAGGCTTTTAATACCGTTTATATCGCTGTAGATGCTTTACACAGAGCGCACGAGTTAAAACATCGAGGCATTGGTAATAAACCATCATTTCATACAGTGGGTTCATGCATTTCCAATGTGACTTTATATTCTCGCTGCAGTTATATGAGTCTCATTTCCGGGACGCATCAGGTCGATGATCAGAACCGGCCCTGTCGTCTGCGCGCGTACCACCCGAGGCACGCGCAGAAGCCCACCAGCGTCACAATCGCGCCCAGCAGAAGCGCCGCCGCGTCTCCTCCGTCGAACGCCTGCGCGTCCTGGATGAGCGTCAGGAGGAGAAAGCAGAGCGTCGCGTTTGTGTTTCGTGCATTGGGAGCCATGTTGCTGATCGCCCGTTGAAAGGTTCGCGCGACGGCAATGACGGCGCGTCAGATGATCGCGCTGCGTTTCCTGGTTTTTACGAATCCTACTATGGGAAATGCATTCGTGACATTTATTATTCATGAGAAGTTGGTTTCCATACCATAGTAGGATTCGTTACTTGGCAAGTTTTTCCACATCGTCATATTTCATAATCTTTCACATTTATTGTTTTGTCTCGAGCTGTAAGGATTTAGTTAAAATGGTCAAAGTCTGGCATGAACCACCGAGACTAAACAATGACATAAAATAAACTTGATGACTTGGGTGACACAATGAGTTTGGGATGAGAATTACAAAGTTTAGATTTATCCAAAGACACAAGTCTGTTGAATATTACTGTTGAATAATATTTCATAGCTTTTTAACTAATTAACTAAAAGGCCAAGAAAAGTCTTGGCAGTCAGTCACTTTTGCTGTGTAATGAGTTTATTAGCTTCTGACCGGACTGAATTGGATACTTAGACTTCATACAAGAGATTAAAAAGTGGTTAAATGATAAAAATTGCAATTACAATACAGTACTCAAACATAACTTCACCACACTGTAAATATAGATATTTGAAAGTAAGTTAATATTTTATGCATACCTGATGTTATTAATGGGTATAATTTAAAATTGTATGAGCTCTTTGTTGAATTTCTGCAGTCAGGTATAAGGAGTAAATAACGACTAAAAACTCAGATTCGAGGCTGAGAGTTTTACTTTATTACATTCTGTTAAAAATCTCAACTTGAATTTGTCTGTAGAAACTTCTACTGGTCCACATGTTTTTCAGTGATGTTGCCAGGTTGGACACATCTACTGAAATGYTCACTTAACCTGCCCGTGTTTAACCCGTGCCACAGATTAATTGGCATATGTCATAGCAGGGGCTTARCGTCTAACTGTCCTCGAGCCATGCGGAGCTGTGTCATTTAATTAAAGCACACCTGCCAAACTAAAATATTGACCTTGTAAGCCTGCCGGGGTATTTGTGCAACCTTGTCTTTCTCTCCTCCATCAGTTTATCCTTCCTCCCACATACCGGCTGTGAGATTATCACCGGTCGGAAATGTGAGCTCTCTGCTAAAGAGTTCATCTGGATTCAGAACACGCACAGGAGATAAATTGAACTGTCTTGACCCGCAAGAAAAACACTCTCATTTTTCGATATTTGCCCATCTGAGTGCTGATCAATGGCCGGGGCCCATACAGGCCGCACAAAGCAGGTGGCATTGAGGATTGTGGAGAACTCTAAGATAAAGACAGGCGGTTGGTACAAGAAAAGTATGCGAGTTTGAAGATAAACCAACATTCGACAAAGCCAGTCTTTTATAAACAGACTTAGTAGCAGTATAAGACCACGGTATAAACGGTACAGAAAATTGCCATAATGTCGCCCAACCGTATGACTTGATTATCCATTAATTTTAAATTGACTGTTTTTTAGGTTCTTCAAGTTTTGCTAAACTGAACTTACTTACATCGTCCAGTAGTGACAACAGGCCAAAGCATCTGTGCTGAGATTAAACACTCGCTCTCAAGATTAATTATCCACTGAAATAGGTCTCTTAGAAGAGTTAAAGAAAGCCAGTCTTTGTACATCCATAATGAATTCCTTTGAGGGGACATGACAAATGGATCGTCCTGTGGCTTCTGTGCTAATGTTCTGGATGTTAAATACTTAACAGAGCTCGGAAACGGGTCTCAGTGACTCACTGGCTGGACATCTGAGGGATGTTAAGATCCAAAACAAGCTAAAGGTGAAATCATGAAATCACAAATCATGATGTTTCTGTGAAAGCTCTTCTGTGTTCTTGGTAATTATCTGCTCCAGCTGTCTGATGCTTAAATAATTTAACCAACAACATGATTGTTAAATCAAGACAACAGCTCGTTTCGGTGTCGTTCGATTGCCTTTAATCGAATTATACCTCGGTTCTCCTCTGTTCTTTCTTACTGTCTTTTCTCTACAATCTTCAGGTGAAAGAATCTCACCGACCTACTTCCAATCTGGTGCCCTGTCAGATCTTAATGGATTTTATGATCAATGATCTAAAGACCAAACCACTTTATTTTCTTGTTTTGTTTTGTCCAGCGTTGTGCATTAATGAAATGAATGAAATGTTTGTACATTGTGAGATTTAGAAACATTTGTTCTCGGACATATGGAGAACGTCAGGGCTGGTTTCAGTAGTTTAGCAGTGTGTGAATCCTCAAGCAGGCAGTAACTGGGTTTTGGAAGCATTTAAGCAGAATCTCACTTTCTAACAGATGCTAAAAATAAAGACCCCCGTGCGTGTAACACAACCGGAGGTATTTATTTTTATCTCACTGGAAACAAGGAAATCTAACGTTTTGTACAAAGGAGGTAACGTTCTTTCAAGTTATAAAAAGTTCTTGCAGCAACGTTATTTGAACACTTTTTAATGTTATATATCATATATATCACAAACGTTCTCATGACGTGTGGTTTTTCCTAAAACATTCAAAATAACATTTTGAATGTTTTTGTTACTAATAGAAACGTTAGGGAAACGTTCTTTAAACCTAAAACTGTTAGCTGAGATAGAACGAATGCAGACTGAATGTTTGAAGCAGATGATGTTTCTTTGTTTTCATTGTTTTTTCAAAATTCAAACTTCAGTTTATTTTTTTACTGTAAATATTTTAAAACCCATAAAAATATAGTGTTTGCACAAACGTGTTTAAAAAAACAGTCATGAGGTTGTTAGCATAAACGCTGCCATCATGCAGTGATTGGATGCTGTGTACGGAGTGTTTCCAGGGCCTAGAGACAGTAACATTTCAATGGTTTCACTGTTTCCATGGTGACTCAGACTTCAGCCTCGCTTCTGCTGTTGTCATGAGGGTCTCGGTCTCTATGAAAGCATCAGGAGAGGATGTAATGATCAGATGTGATAATCCAGCCATCACACCCTCTTCTAAACACATGCTGGTTAGATGTTGGGTATATTGTGCATTTCCATGGTAACGTAGACAGGTTTAACTGGTCTAACCAGTCGACCAGTGTTGTGCTTGCATGTCTAATGAAGCTGTTTGAACATGGTAGCCCTGCTGGTTACCAAGGTTATTGTAGTTCAGGATTTAAATTTAGTTTTAATATTTATTTTGTTCAAATGTCAAATTATTGTTTAGTTTAGTTTTAGTTTTTTGGCTAATTTTAGTTTTAGTTCTTATTGTAGTCCATCAGTATATTTTTGTTTTTATTTTAGTTAATACAGATGCATGAATAACTTGACTGGGCAAAACTTTCTTTATTGTTTAACTTTATTGTATAACTATTCCCTATTAATTTAAGATCAGGTCCAGGTCACATGACGTCTGCTGGTCTCTCTTCCATGAATCATGTCCAAGTGTGTGTTAAACAAACTATTAAGTGACCTATTTGTCCGTGGCTGGTTTTACCAGCTCACAGCTGTAATATTAAGATTACATTGAGTGTTTCCAAAGCTGATTGACTGATTTGGAGGCATTAGATCTTTGAGTTGAGTAAATAAAGGTCTGACTAGCGTCTAGCTTTTTTTGGACGTAGTGTCTTCAGCAGTTGATGTTTTAGAAGAAGGTTGATGGATACTGATGGCCGGTGCGCTAATGTCACACTGCAGAAAGATCTCACCGTCGTTTTGAAAGCCGTGAAGAGTCGTAGTCGTGCATTTCCTGCGATCGAGTCATCAGCGCTTGTCAATCAGGAAGATGAACGCCGCTGCTGATTATGCAGCTGATAATTACAGAGCGCAGTAATGCGCCGTCGCATCTCAGTAACGCATTTCTCCTGCATTCCAGTAGAGAAAAACTCAAGATAAATAGCTGTATGTGTCTTACAAAGAGAGTTGACATCATCCTGCTGTATGTAAAATTAAAAACTGTATCTGGAAATAAAATAACTGCAAAAACGATGACATTTATGACCAGGACAGGTTCAATGCGTCTGGCTGGATGGCTTCAATCTGTGTTTTTTTGTTGTTTTTGCTGTTTTGCAGCTCTTTTGAAGCTACTTTCAGTGATGTTAAATGTAAGACTCTTTTGAGTACCAGGCAAAAGTCTGGACAGTCATTTGTTACTCTTCTGTCTTAACAAACCTCTGCGATGTGGAGGAATAAAACCATAGAAACTGGGAATCAATTTGACACTATTTGGTGATTTGTCCAGGAAAGAGACAGAAAGCTATTTAACAGTTTTTTAAGACATCCAGGATTGGTTTGAAGGTCTCCACTACACAGAGGCATTGAGGGTCACCAGCATGTTTACTGCTGCAGTGTTGTTGATTACTGATTTCTGGTTGGCAGAAATGTGAGAAGCGGTGAGTCATGGTTACAACAGCACATGTAGTTCTGATTAATCCATGACTCAGCTGATCTCCAGCTCTCTGTCCAGAGAGAATCAGTGTGTTGTGTGCTGCTTTCTGCTCACGATACGCAAGATTCAGTGTCATCTGTTAGTCGCACCAAATGACTTGAATTCATCAGAATGTGTGAATGCACACATTTCACTTTACATCACGGTCTTAGCCACAGTGCACGAGATATTCAGACTGGTTTTCAGAGAATGTATGTTGAATATAAGTGTATTTTATCATACTGTAAGGGGCAGATGTTTTGCAATCTGGTTTCACTTTGCTTTGGGTCCACATTGAATGTGAATTGAATTCTGTTTCACTCACATATAATTACTGTAATATTTTGACTTCAGTAAAAGAAAGAAGAGCACACACACACACACACATAGTGTCAGAGATGCTGAAACCTTTGTTTTGCCTCCTGGGAGACGTCCAGTTTTATTGGAAAGAACATTTTAGTGGATAATTAATGTCTTGCTTTTAATACTGTAACACCTTTTCAGCACGCTGTAGCTCTGAGTGTCATCCGCAAGGACAAAATTGTGGCTACAACTCATCCTAATGCAATTAGCACATCTTTTTAAGCCTTAATTTGAAGTTTTTGTGCTTTATGACCACTAAATTCAAAACTTGTCTTAATGTGCTCAAATAAGTGTAGAAAGATGACTTTCCACTGGCTTTGATCCTAGTTTTCTTTACTGCCTTGCACAACAAACGTCTGTGCAGTAGTCACAATAAACCCTTCGTCTTTTCAAAAGGTTTTTATGAATATCACATGCGCATGGACTCTAGAACCGTGTGCCGTTTCATTTGTGATGCTCTAGTTGGATTAAACACTTCTCAGGTCGGTGGTGAGATGTTTCTCAAACGCATGAAACATCTCTGCCCATTAAAACAGCGATTCCTCAACCAGCAACAGAAACGTCTACATGCCGTCAGACTAAAATGATGATATTACCCAGAACTCATTTACATTCTAAAAGTGTTTCACAGGAAAGTTAGTGAAGAGGTGTTAAAGATTTTTCAAGATAATTTCAAAGTTTAACGTCTGCCCCTAAAATAACTTCTGAATTATGATATTTTAATGTTTCGGCTGTAACTTTTTCATTTCTTTCGGCACTTTTATCAAATCTAATTTTTGCGAATAACAAAAGCTCTGATGAATACAAAAGGTTTTACAAAAAGTCCTTTTTCTTTCCCCAAGTGTTCAACCCAAACCATTGGGTTTTTTTTACCATCTCTAATAACTTTTACCAAAGAGAAATCTTTCAAGCTGTTTTCACAAACTGACCAAACAGATGCTACAGTAAATAAAACTGGGAGTTAATATGAATTATTAGAAAAGAGAAAGATCAGAAAAGAAAGAGACTTTAGAAAAGGTCATAACATTTGTTTGTAGACGCCTGTGGATCAGTTTGGGATGAAATTCATATAGTTTAGATGTAGCTTGTGGTTGTAAGTCAAGATACTTTTTGGCCTTGTTAGAAATCATTACCTCAAACAGATGAGTTGTTACCCTGTGCAGATGTAAGAGCGGGTTATATAATCGCTCCAGATTGCTTTCTGAGGTCAGACAGAGATCTCTTAGATGAATGAGGTCATTCAGCAGTCAGTGTGTGTGTGTGTGTGTGTGTGTGTGTGTGTGGATGCTACAGGCTGTCTTTGATGTTGCCGTGTCACACAGAGGGAATTTGTAGAAATCCTTTCAGATTTAATAATTTAATCCCGGCCTCTTCATAAGGAGAGTGAAAATGTCTTTAATGTTACAGCAGAAAGCAAATAAGAAATCTTATTTTTCTTCTGTAATTAATGTAAGCTCTGTTTCTGACCAAACGGACTATTATTGTGGTCTATATGTGGTCTACTATTATTATACTGGTTACAATTTTACAGTCAGAAGATTTTTGGACTGGACATGTTTCAGATGAACAAGCTAACAGTGTTGTGTGCTAATGGAGGGGGTGGGGTCACATTTATTAGCAGTTTGACATTCAGACAGAGGCAGTGGGGACGGGGGGACGGGGGGAACCTGTCATTTCATCACATGTGTGCTGCCATTGGTGGAGCCCGTCCCGATGTGTTTGGGTGTCTCTGAACAGTTCATGAGTATTCTGTATGTGCATGACAAAGGGGACCTCTCTCTCTCTCTCTCTCTCTCTCATTTCTGCCTTCTTGCAGTTGAATGTAGTTCATCCTGGTCGTCTCGATGTTGACTCATTGTGTTTAAACACAACCAGACCAATCAAACAGAACTTTTCAGATGGTCATTTAGCTAATTTTATATATATATATATATATATATATACCGTTAATATATATACTGTATATATACTGATTCAATGCAAAGACAGTCGCTATGGCAACCTGTCAGATCTGGAGGGGAGCTTTTCCGCCCCCTCATACACTTACGGTGGGCACAGGGCCACAGAGATGTGATGTGTGACAGCTCCTATAGCTCACTAACAGCTGTGAAACATCTGATTGGACAGCTGAAACCGCGGTCATTGTTAACTGCTTATATGGTCCTCAGAGAAGATCTTGGTCCAGGACGAGCTGTGAAGGAGGATATGGGTGAAGGTTTCTGTGTTTTTATGCAGTAAGAGACCATCTGTTCAGCTCCACACTCTAGATCTGCTCCAAAAGTTGCTGCCCATCTAGGCAACCTTCATAGTCATCTTTATGTGATTGTGATGCAAAGGTAGTTTCAAATCGCAGACCGCATAGTATTGAGGGAACTTTTAGAGAATGTTAGCCAACATTCTGAGAACGTCCCCTGTGAGCTGGGAAGACACCTCAGTAGGGCGTCACACACACACACACACACACACACACAGTGGTTTTAGTAATGGAGGGCAGGTCATTGAATGACTCACTGGGGTAAAAAGGGTTTTCATTTGCTCTCCTTCGACTGTTTTATCATAAAATCGTGAGTCTGATCGCTCAGCTAACTTCTTGCCATAGCATAACAATGTAACATCGCTGATGTAACAGTGAGCAACATTAGCTTGTTTACAGCACTGTTAATATTAGACAGCCAATGATACATTTGTCTCCGGTGTTTTACACTTGTTAAGATCCTGCGTTAGCAGTTGTTTCTTGGTTACCAGCTCATTCTGGTGTCTGTGGCAAAACATGTATTATGTAATTATGATGATTAATTATGATATTATGATTATTGAATGTGGTATTATGCTAATATTAGGTGTTTAGGTAATACATACTAAAAACAAAGCTAGTATTATCTATTATCTAGTGTCTGTCTGTGTGTGTGTGTGTGTGTGTGTGTGTGTGAGAGAGAGAGAGAGAGAGAGAGAGAGAGAGAGACATCTACATGGCTATCATGTGGCAGGCAGCCTTGCTTTATTCTGTCACTACATAAAACAAATAACAATATATTTCATCATTATTTGTGTATATTACAGATTTCCACCAGGCAGCTCAACACTTCATTGGCCTCAATGGCTGTGTGACAGTGTGGATTTAACAATATGACACAGTGTTTTCATTTACTCCAGTTTTAATTGCATGTGTTAAAATGATGTTGTAGCGTCATCTAGCGGCGGAAATGCTCATATCATTATTATAAGAATGTTTTGGCTCAAGGTAAAATCTATTGACTGTCAGCCAGGGCCGGACTGGGACAGTTTCAGGCCGGGAAAACCCACACCCGCCCAGGCCATCCTATGCACCCAAATACATTTAGAAACCATACAACCTTATTTTTTCCCTCTAAATTAAATTTATTACACAGCATCACCATCATAACAAAACATTTACAATTAACCTTAAAGTAAAGCAGATCTCATATCATATAAAGCTGCTTTTCCTCTTCTCACTCATACATGAACAGAAGAGAAGTTAAACTAAACTTTCAGCTTAGAAGCTCAGCAGATATTCATAGACAGTATCTTGTCCGCGATCGTAGGGGTTTTAGCACACGTTGTATGTGTGACTCTTGAATTCCCCCATGGGTGGAGGTCACGGATGGAGACGTAACATTATCAGCCCCCTCATGCACCAGTGTTAGGCCAGTGTCTGAATGTGATTGGTCAGAGTAAGGAACACACTCTTGGTGCTGTGTATTGCTGTGAGTGTGTTTTATCAGTGCCGTTGAGAAATGACTTCCAGACTTCACACGCTGATGTTTCACTGTGATCTTTATCTACATGGTTCTCTGCCAGGGTTCTCCTGCACACTTTAGGAGGTTTCACACTCCCAGGAGATGTTGTCCCACCACCCCGGTCCAGAGAAAGCTGAGGGATCTCACTGTACATCAGTGTGGGAGGCGTGTCTGTACTCAGTCTTGTAGCACTTTCATCTGGGTGAGAAATATCTGCAAAGGGTTCCGTCTCGTTCTGAGAGAAACCGTCCTGCACATGTTCCATACGGAACGTTCCGCGTTTCCTACGATGATCCACCTGAAAATGAAGGACACAAGAGATGCAGAAGCATCATGGGATCACAGCAGTTTTCCGGCTAACACGGAATGTTTTCAGAATGTTCTCTCAAAACGATCAAAAACAACCATTCTTGCAGTAATGCTGGTGGAGCCAATTTTAAAATTATTATATATCATATTTATTAAAAACATTACTCTTAAATTGTTAGTGGTTTTAAGAAGATTAAAGAATAAAAAGTTTAGTGTTCTTATAAGCAAGCGATAATGTTAAAACAACATCTAAAAAACTGGAAGTTCTGAAATTAATATTCTAAATTACTTTAATGTTTTAAATTCATATTCCGTTATCATTGTTCATACCAGAGGTTTGAGGTCTGGGACAGATTTGACATCTTCATCTCTTGTGCTCTCTGTATTACACACAGATGCAACTCGCTCTGAAAGAAACTCAGTCTCAGTTTCTCACAATCCAAACACCACAAATGAAGATCTCCACCGATGAGACTCACCTGAGATTTCTCTGCTGGTGTCTGTGTGGGTCTCCATGTAGATCTTTTTACTGTAAACATACAGCCGCATTTTAATCACACACACCAGCCGTGTGCACAAACATCTGCAGTGTGGACTGAAGAACCAGAGAAATTTGGCTGGTTCTGTCGAGTCACATGATCTCGGCTTGTTTACTTTAAAGCATAAAGGGTTTGATGTTTCAGACCTGTGCTGCTCATTTCCTGCAAATTTGCAGTTCAAGAAAGACTTGTTTTTTGTGCTTGCTCAGGCAGAACTTGACTCAACTTGGTGGTTGCTAGGTTTTCTGGGTTATTAGTAGTTTGTTGCCATGGTTGTAATATAACCATATCAGCTGTCTCTTTAAATGCCAGTTTATGTTATATTTTATGTGTTGTGTTTTATGTGTATATCGAAAGCCCAATCAGAAGGCACAACTCACAAACCACTTCTCCCTGTGTCAGAATGTGTAATATAAGAGTGTTTGTTCACCTGTTTGTTTTAAGGCAACTCCTGATACCTTTCTGGTTATTGTCCTCTATTAACTTCTCCTGCTCTCTCTCCTTCTCTCTCTCTTTCATTTCAGTTCTTCTCCTCTGGTGGCAGAAGAGAACGTAGTTCATCCCTCTGTTGTTGGCCCAGAAGGTCCCGGCCGCACTCTCGTACCGCAGGCAGAACTCCACCCGCGCCCCTTCGGCCCCAAACGGAGGCGTCATGATGAGCTGGAAGGAGAATCTGTCCGTCTCTCCATCGCTGGACCCGGGCACAAACTCCGCCAGCAGCTCGAAGTGGCTCTGCCAGCCGTCCAGCGTGGTGTGGACGTAGACGGCCTTGTGGAAGCACAGGTGGAGAACACGCACGATGCCCCTGAT
>JAZGTK010015854.1:0-13011 GCA_036877625.1 Ambastaia sidthimunki
GGCCCCAACAAATCACTTTCTCACATATTTCCTGTGTGGAGTCAGTAAGTTTAGGCAGGACATACTGAAAGCCTCATCTCTGTTTTAACAACAAACAGGCTTTAGTTTCATCACAGCTATGAATAATGATTTCAACATTGTTTTAACATCGCAAATCATTTTCAAAAGGAGAAAGGCAATACATTTTAAAACTGTATTTTGTGAAAAATTAATTTTGTGACATTTTTGAACATTTTTATTTTCAGCTGCCGCTTCATCTTATGTGTGTTCTTACAAAACTCAGACTGCAGAAGCAATAGACAGAACTGATACTACACACTCCTGCTTTTAATGTGTGAACAAATAATACAGCAGGACCCAGCTGGCCACTCACAACTGAGACTCACAGTTGTTCCAACACTTATACTAAATAGAGGCATTTAACTCCGCTGTTCTTCTTAATTACTAAAACATGTATGTGTTGAAACAGCCAATAGCAAAATGTAACTCTGTACTTTTGCCTCATATTCATTCTTTAGTCATAAAAGATTTGTTGACTCCACAGCAAACAGGAATTTATTTCTTTACTGTCTCTACTGCCACAAAACTCTTCTTGATTTCATGAGGTCTTTATTGAACTCAGATCTCTGATAACAACTGAGTTATGAAATGGGTTCTGGGGAACGATAACTGACCTACTCCAGTAGTGTGGTCTCCTCTTGGCCCTGTGTAGGAGGTTGGTGTAGGTCCTTTGGCCCGCATCCAGTCTCCTGTGTCCCCCTCCTTATCTTGAGAGTATCCACAGAAACCAGCCTCAAAGTCACAATGAGACGGGACTGACAGAGAAGCTGTGAAAAGAGATCATTTCTTCATTTCTGTTTCAACAGTTAAAGGAATCAATTTAAGAAGTAAATGCATCAGGAATTGTCAGAAATGTAGCTTGTTTACCTAATGGTAAGCAGTCCCCAAGGCTGACTTTAATATCATCAAGACCAACAGAACCACAACTCCAAACATTTTTGCATGTGCTGATGAAAACCACCTTTACAGCCCCGAGATGTGGAAAGATCAAAGAGAAAACTAGTTTCTGTTATTTGTTTTTGAGCAGTCAAATGTTCATAATGTTATAAGTAATGCTATTAAAATGACATCATTTCTCTTGAACTGATGCAATCTTCTGTGGAAGACGCAGGATAGTAGAATGTTCATCTAAATGCAATGATAGTATGTCCTGCTTGTCTGTCAAACTGTGTGTGTTTGTGCTGGAGGAGGCGTGGCTTTGGAGAGATCTCTGAAAGGAACTTTGACCTGCAATCCAGCCCTTTACACAGAATATCTGAGCAGCTCATTTTCATACAGCGTAAGTGGATGATGATTTAAAGACTGAAAAGCGCCTCAGAACAATCCTAAACTTAGTTCATGTGATCTGTGTCTGTTTACAATAGCTACACGTCACGTGACCAATAATGAGATGAAGTTTGAACAGTCTGTGGTCAGTGCATCATTTATTTTTTTGGAAAGGATGATATTTTAATATTTTTGTGTTAAAATATTTTGTGTTCCACAGAATAAAGACAAGATTTTTTCTGTTCCTTTAAGAGTCCTTTATTTTTCCAGATGTTCTAAACATTTATTTCTCTAAATCTGTACCCACTTCATGAAACTGTTCTCATGGGAGTCTTGCGAGCAGATGTTAGAGAAGCATGCCAGACTCAAATATCATGACAGGAAATCATAATCTTCTGTTTCAATTCAGTTCTTTCTCATGGAAACGTCTGGCTGATGTGTGTCAATAACAGAAACATTTAGACTCTTACCTGAGCATTCTTTTCACTTTGTACCGTCAGTTCAACTTCCAGCCACACATTTCTCATCTTCTCATTCTGGGTCCATATTTGTTCTTGTTTAGAACCGTCTATGTAATGAAGATAAACCGTCAGCCCTCCTGTTCCACTGAGACCTCGCAGAGAATAAAAGAACCTCAGGCAGTATTTCTGATTCCTGGGCATCTGCGGTCCAAACAGACGGCTGACATATCCAGACTGAAAACTGCTGTGAGAGTTTGCCAGCAGGAAAGATCCTGTTTTAAAAGAACAACTGTTTTTAGGTCTTGTGAAGCCACAAGCGGCCTCATTTAACCTGCACAGAACTATTATCAGTTGATTTCACACAAACATCTCAATCCGTGAATTATATCTGTGTACGGTGGCACCTGCGCCTGTGGTGTGATCTCCAGCACTGTAGATGTTGGGCTGTACCGAGACTCTTCTCCACATCGGACCGTCGGTCAGTGTCTGAGTGTACTGACAGTATCCTGACTCAAAGTCACAGTTTGCAACTGAAGGATCAAAGGTGGGTTCTGTGGAAGAACAATGACTTTTCAGCCATTATGAAGGAATTTGATTCAGTATGAATTAGTCTTGGTGCTAGCAACACCACTGTCACGGGTTTAATTCTCAAGAATGCATGTACTGCTGAAATAACAAATGCACAGTAAATTGCTTTAGATAAACATGCCAAAAACATTTACACTTGCATCACTGACTGACTGTTAATCAAACCTGTTCCTGCATCACAGAACTCTGGAGAGAAGGTGATGTCATCCAGGACCACATAACCTCCATGTGGACTGCTGAACGACACCTCAAACACCAGCTGAAAACACAAACACATCTATAACAAGCATCCTTTACACCATCAGACTGGATTACAATTTTTCCAAGTGATTTACAATATTGACAGTGTGATAGGCCTGGTAACCTGTTCAGATTCTAAACGCTGTGTAATTTAGTCTTTAGATGCAAAAGATGAGGCAGATGTAAAGAAATATAAGACGGTAAGTTGACAGCACTGCTTTGACATCTGGATTCAACGTGCAAAATAATGTGCAGACAAAAAAAATATATTTTCTTGAATACTTTATGGACAGATTTGTTTCTGATGAACTCCTTCAGACATGACAATAAATGTACAGATGCACTTTTAGTTTTGCTTTGATTCCTGTGTAGTCAGACATTTGACAGTCATTATAAAGTCTGCTCAACATTGACTTTGTTCTGTTCAAGAACCGCCCAGAAATAATTTGACTGACATGTAAATTAACCAATTGTAGTGGATTTATTTGAAATTACATCTCAATAATAAAGCAGTGAGAAAAGGGGGACAGTCTGTATTAGCAGTTTTACAGAAAGCACCAGAAAAATAGCAGGGAACGTGTTAGACGAGAATTTATGTCCCCCTTCTAGAGAATTTGTCTGTCCAAAATAACTATAGTATTTTTCAGACTCAATTCAAAAACAACACGGAAATACAATTCTGTTTGTGGATCTTAAGTGGCTTAAACAAAATTCTAAATATTTGAAAGATTTCATGCCAGTACCAGGAAACGTTTGTCAAATTTAGAAGTGCATATTCATTAATCTGAACTTGTTTTCAATTTTATTTCAGGCAAACTAATAAAAACAAAAACTTACTCCCAGATGTTGTGCAAAGGCAGCCAATCAAATTAGAGCTTGCCAGTTTGATAAGTTACTTTCTTGTTTTATGTGCAATATGGCACAACTGGATATGTATGTGTTAATTGTTTCAGCACTTCAGTTTTCCTCTCTATTAAAATACATTAAACGTAACCAATCCAACTTAAATTCAGATTTCAACAGCAGTATCTTATAACCGCATTCTCCACCACTGACGTGTGATGCAGGTCTCCAATTACCTCTGTGGGATATGGAGCTTTCAGGTCCACTTGTACAGGCAACCAGACCTTGGCCTCTGGATTCCAGTCCACATGGTTGTTCTCAGGTAGGTCAGCTCTCCATAGTTCCTGGTATTGTCCAGCCTGATCCCTGCTGAACAAGGAGAACAGATGGCCTCCGGAATGATGCTGCTGGTATTGGAAGCTCAAGCAGCCTGACATGGCGACTGTCGTCATTGGCGACACCAGCTTGGCTACTTCCTGGAAGCTTTTAGTGTCTGCAGAGTCCACATACATGTACTGGCCTGTGTGATGAAATTATTACTTTATATGTTAATCTTTATATTAGCTATGTGTACATAGAAGTGGATTCCATATGCATTTGCTCAGAACTAGCAAATGTCAAGTACTGTGATGTTGTACACCAGGTTTGACCCATAAGATTATATGCTAAAGAATTTTATATTGTATAAGATTACATGCTAAAATTATGTTCTGTATGTTTTTCATGTTGTAAATGATTAAACAATCGAGCAATTCACTTTTGAACAAAAACCATGTCACTTTTAATTGTCATAAAATTATATACCAAAACATTTTTTAGTTTTGCATTGTATATGATTACATTCGAAAAACTTTTTGTACATATTTTTCATACTTTAGTTGTTTATGCAAATGTAAACTAGCAATTGTATGATATAGGATTGTGCAATAACTTTCCATATAGGACATTTCAGTGCAAGACTATGGTATGAATTCTATATGACTATTATTCTATTATAAAGATTATGGTATAGACGGGCTCACCTGTCCTGCCTTCATGTGTCGTATCTTCTGCTCTTCCTATACGCCAGTTCATGTATCTGTTCTGCTGGTTTGTGTATCCACACAGATGAGCTTCTTCAAAGTCACACTCTGAGTCACACAAGCAGAGAAATCTTTATTTTGCATGAAGAATAAACAACTCACGTCTTCAGGCTTTGCAAGAGGCCACAATGCTGACTAATAAAAGATCTGAGGAATCTGGATTCATTTAAACGGTTTTCTTCAGAAATGTGGACACAGGCTGTTTCCTATGAACAGTCATTACAACAGTATGTCACAGGACCAGCATTTCTTCCTGTAGTTAATATTCCTGTTCATGTTGTGGCTGCCCTTGATTTGAACACATTATTAATGTTACCCAGAAACATGAATTAAACTGAATGTTATGATCAAACGAAAAGATACTGACAAGTTAAAAGTCATAACATCCACACAGTTTTTATGACCCATGTAATACTCAACACTGTGATGTTAGGGGGTTGCTGATGGTTCCCAAACTGTTTCTGTGTGCTTTTGGTGTGTTGCTATGGAGTTGCTAGGGTGCTCTGAGTGACTGCTATGGCATTCTAATTGGTTGCCAAGGCATTCTGGGCAGTCGCTAGAATGTTGCTAGGTAGTTGCTAGGGTGTTCTGGGTAGTTGATAGATTATTGCTTATATAATTTTTGTCTCGCTTGAGAACGCACCACTGAATGCAGATGTAGTTCACATATGAAGCAGAACTGACCTATACAGTGTTTGTCAGAGATCTTGATCTCAAAGATGGAAACACTGCTGTTTTCTTCACTTAATTTGCTTTCAATGATAATCTACAGAAACGAAGCAAACGAGCCATTAGGATCACATGATAACATTAAGGTAACACATGCAACAGCAAGCTCAGAAAATAGTGTGTGTTCTCACCTGGAATGGTTCTGTAGAGTTCTGAAGGTCAATGCTGGCTATGAGCCAGCTATCAGACGGGCTTTGGGTCATCCACAGCACATGATCAAAACTCTCTCCATCTGTGCGCTTCTGCACCTGCAGGGAAGCGCGGCCTGTGACCTGATACACCATCCTCAAACAGCTCCAGTCCTGTTGCTCGACATCTGGACCCAACAGAACCGCCTTTCTCTGGGCTTCCTGGGCTTGCATGTCAACCATGATGAAGTGCCCTTATTAACGCAGGAGGAAAACAACATTTATGGCAAGAGCTTGTGCTACCACAGCCAAAAGAACAAGTGAAAACATTTTTAGCCAAGGGAAAAACTTTCCTTCATTTAAAGGGACAGAGAGCCCATAATAAAAATCCTGTCATCTGTAAACTTGCCGTTTTCTTTCTTTTTTATATCTTCTACAATAATATTATTCAATAATATCGCTAAACAATTTTTATGATGAAAAATGACGTATTTACAGCAGAAACATCGGGCTTGAGCTTGATCTGTATTCTGAATCAGTTTGAATCTTCACTTTTATGATTCATTTCCTGAGCTCTTCACATTCAAAGCAAAAGATTCGGTTGGCTGTTGCTGATATACTGCATACCACATTTAAAGACAATAAACCACTGATCCAGTAATGTGCTGTTTCTCTCTCTCCAGATGTGCTTATCATGCAGATCATGGCTTCCAGATGTGGGATTTTTTGAAAAAACATTTCTTGCACCTTTCTGAGCTTGTCACACATTTTAACACAGGTTCATTTTAAACCCTGGGTTAATGTTATCCTAGTTTATCTTAACGTGTTTTACAGTGTTCATACTGTAATCCAAGATTAGGTGTAGCATGCAAAAACTCTACAACTACAATAGCCACAGAAACAAACATCAACTCCTTTAATGGTAAACCTGCTGACAAACTTTTCAACACATTTATAGGGCAGATAATGGGCTCCGGGACTCACCGATGGGGTCGAGGGTCCAGCTGAGGAAGGCTGGATCAGATGTGTATCCGCAGGTGCTCTTGTCAAAGCTGCAGGAACCTGGCAAAAGTTCTGCTTGCACAGTCACTAGAACCCAAGAGAACATGACAGCAGTGAGTCAAACATGACAGCAAACTCAGAGCTTTCATTCAGCTGCTAATACACATCTGATGGTTATTTTTAAAGAAATGCTATAATATGTATCATTTATATCAATTCATGAACAATATATTTGTTTATATATCTCATATGTTTCCTGGCCATTTTTATGTTTTTAAAAATATAAATTTTAAATAAATATTAAAATGCTAGAATATTATTTAAATATAAAAATATAAAACCTGCAATTATACAAATGGTTTATTTCATTTGATAGTACATTGTCACTATTATTGCCTTACTCTCACTGTTACAGAAGTTTCAACTGTTGTTTACAAAATACATTTACATGAAACCTAAGACACAACAACAATCACCTGCAGTAAGTTTAGTTCTTACCAATCAAGCTCAGAAGACAGAGTGAAAACATCTTCAGTCTTATGTGTTATCCTGTAAACAACAGACAGTCTACATTCTCTGACAGCACAGAACTGATGCGATCGTTCTGTCTGGAGCTGTGAGGAGAGAGAGTTCAGTAATGTGCACCAGATTCAGAGCTCACGTTACTTCAGATGTCCTGAAAGCTTCACCTCCAAACACACTTTCATATTAGTGATGCAGAGCATGAATATCAATCCCTCCAGTTGGATATTTGTTTTAGATCTTTAAAGATCTGTGTGTTCTATATGTAAAATAGGGCTGCAAGGCATATCCAAAATCTTAAAATATCACAGCTGTGTGTGTCGCAATGATTTGCAATAACTAAATGATTGTAATACATCAGACAGTTGTGTAGTCAAAGTTTTGAGTTGATGCAGAAAAATTATTTTCAGTTATTACACTTTATATTGATTTTACAAACTTCATATTAAAATGCCTAATCTATATTTACAATTCATACTGTATAGTAATTTATCAGAAACTTTTGTCTAAAGCGACTTGAAACTGAACATGAAGAATGTAGAGACAGTAAACAGTTCAACACTTTTATAGTTTGTAAGTGACTTTATGTGCAAAATTCATTTGATCTTATGATTTATGTAAAATGCACAAACCCTAATATCTGATTAAAATGATCAACATGAAACATGCTTACATGTCACTTCACTTCTGTAACGTTTTTGAGTGAGACTGTAGGATGGGACTGATTGGATGTTATGGGGTCATGTGACGTGTGGCTGGAAGCAAGAGAGTATCACCCTAAATCCCAGGAATTTAAAGTCAGAAAAATTGAATGCTGAGGTCACACAACACAGTCCAGTTTGGTAACATGATACAAATATGTAATGCAATCAAAATGTGACACAGGGCCAAAGGAGGGTCTAAGTTGAGGCTTAATATTACTGGACTGGGTTCCACTGAGACGGGTGGGATTCTTGACCACATGAAAACATTACCCTGAGCAGTCCCAGAGCTTACAGTCTGAATATACAAGCACTGTGTTCAGAAGATCTGCCATTTGTTTTGAATTAGGTTCTGTTTTCTATTCTGCCTGCAAGCACATTGTTGATACAGTGAGTAATAGTTGACCAAACTTTGACTGGATGAGGAATATCCACTGACTGTGTGTACAGCAGAATCACTGATGTACTGCAGTGAGGCCTGAACACACACATTACTGATACATACAGCAAATGATCAAGAAAAGAGGGGCTAATGCTTTTTAGTCAAGAACACAATTTACAAAACTCTACTAAACTATGTTTTAAAAAATCATGTAAAAGACTGGCGAGAAAATCCTCGTAATAAAGTTTGGTTAACTTAAAACACTTAAAACAACGGAAATAAACGCATGTATAAATGTAACAGCAGTGTTGTGGAATAGCGCCACCTGCTGCACACTTCATCGCACACAGACTAAAGGATCTGCAGCTACAGTGATACTGCAGAAGTGATTCAATAAATAATATTAAACATTTATTGATTTGGATTTATCAGAGACTGAACATGTTTCCGGAGGTTTCAGTTGTGTGCTGGTGTTGAAATTATTCATCGACTTTTCAGAACACGAATGAGAGCGTGAAACCAAACAATTATCCACGTGACAATTACACACAATTGTACAAAATCACTATTAGTCTATTAGTTTAGAATTTATTTACACAATCAAAACTAATATAGAGACGTCTCTCTTTCTATATAGAGATATTATTGATCATATATAGATATAATTATAAAGTGATTTATGATGACTTAATTAAGGTCTGTTATGTTGCACTGGACATCCAAACAGACACAATCACAACATCTTTGATTAATAATTGAACTATTTAATAACGGATGTGGACCAATGAGATCACACTGTGGGCGGGGCTACCGAGCGCGACGCGACAAAAAGCGACCGACGACGTCGTGATAGTTTATTCAATGAAAAGACAGAAAATGATATTTATTATTGTGTTTATTGCTCGTGGTTTTATCGTGCGGGTAGTTATGATGAGAACACAGCGGAAAGTTCGCAGTTCTTTCTGAGTCCACACGCAAAAGACATTTTAAAGGATGAGAACATGAGATCTGGAGATATTGAAAACTGAATGTTTTATTAAAGACAGTGAGTGAAGGTTTAGCAGATGGTGTGATGGTGGTCCGGTTTGAGCGCAGGGAGGGCGTTTAATCCGCTGTGACGTCACTGGATGCTGCAGGACGGGTCTGAGATCAGCTCGTGTAATCTCAGTGTGTCAGAGACGAAGACAAACGCAAGAGCTCGTACACATCTGCTGTCTTCATGACAGGTGAGTGACACGTGCTGTACAGTAGATGATACTGTAAACACATGATGCTGTCTGATCTGCTTCATTCAGTGTCTGTAACTGATCGTTTCCTTACAAAATAACACGCGTTCACTTTCATTAGCACTAGAAAGTTTTCAGATGACACATTTATGTCATATTTTAGTATTTAACAGCGTGTTTTTAGTATTCATTGTATAATAGTCCAGATGGCAGCGCTGTGCCTGTATGAGACGCCTGCAGAGAATAAACAAATGCATTGATATGATGTTTGTTATATAACACGTGTAATGCGGGTTAATGTTTTTCTTTGTGAAGTCGTTTGCTTGAATGTATTTTCATCCTGTCAAGATAAATGAAGGCATTATTGTTTATATAAAATAAGTGTAATTGCGCATTAATCGATATTTTGAAGTATTTCAGTGAAGATGCAGATATAATGTTTTATCTGCAGGATTCACCTTGTGCAGAAATAACATTTATCATTTTTATTGACGGTCTATAATGAACATTTTACAACCAATTGGGGTATAAAGTTTCTTTCTGGTTTTATACATTGTCACAATTATTAATAATAAGATTACATTTTTTCAGTTAAACTGTTATGATGGGAACAGACTGCAGGGTCAGTCATACAGTCATTCAGGGGAAAATAGTCCCTCAGGTTAAAGGAGAGTTAAATCCTCTGGCTCTCATGGAGGTTTGACATAAATCTGCCCATGGTGAGGCCATCTGGGACCGGACCACTGTCACGAGCCAGCCCCTCCGTACAGGAACTAAACAGTGTGTTACTCTGATGTTACGCACATACGGTTACACTGTAATAGACATTCAGTTGAATATGAATCTTACATGTGTTAGCTCTGAAGTATGAGCTGTGTTGTCTCTATTTCCTGCTGATATTTTAATTACGATAAGATGTAAAGTTGTATGTTTAGCTTCACTTTTATTAATATAGTGAGGAATAACCACAGTGAGGTGACTTTATATTAAACACATGTTTTAGACTATGTGCATTTAAAATGTACCAGAAAGATAAACGGTAGTGCCATATTTTTTGGCATGATACTATTGTAATAATTCTTACCATCCTATATGTCAAATTTCCATAGTATTGCCGTTTGATACAACATGGTACTGCCACTGTATTTACTGTATTTTTTTATGAGCCGCTCATCAAGGGCCTTTGCAATTCTGCTTAATGCAGCTCTACATGAATAGTCAACATAGATAAGAAAGATATTTATGGAGATAAGTGTTTTTGTGTGTCATTCAGACTGTTCAGTAACATCTAGAGAATGAGCAGTGAGAGGGCGGAGTCATGAGCCATAGGGAGGAGCCAGAAGAGGTCAGTCTCAGGGGTCCTCCCCCTCACAGCAGCAAGCAGCCTAATGGGACTTTCCTTGAGGGAGGTCGACCGAGATGGAGGCCATGCCAGCTACACAATCCGGATGCAGAAAGCCAAGACCACCATCACCATCATCACTATCACCATCAAGCCAACCAGCACCAGTCGGGATCTAGTCGAGTTACACCACGTCACCGTAGGCGGCATGTTCCTGGTCAAGCACAACGCAGGCAGACTAAAAACGGAGATACAGAAGCAAAAGCTGGCCAGAAGCCCAAGCCAGGGGCGGCAAAACACCACAGAAGTGGAGAAAGACTCCATCAGCACAGATATAGACTGAAGCACAGAGAAGAGGAACAACATGCAGTCAGCACTCCTCCAAAAGATCAACCTTTAGAAACTTTGTCTCCAGAAGATTCCTCTCAAGAACTTCTGACTCCATCTCCTCAGGGTGAACCAATCACTGACCGAGACAACCCAGATCTGTCTCATTCAATTGATGCACAAACTTCTCATAACCCAGAGACAGAACAGACAGAGTCTTTGAAGGAACTGTTGGAGAAGAAGTTGCAGTGTGAAAATTCAAAGTTTGGCGAAGAGAATGAAGAGGATTATTCCAGAGAAATAGCTGAGCAGAGAGAGCAGGACTATAGTACAGCACAGAATGCAGCTTTAAAAAGTAACTTTCATTCTGAAAGCAAGAAAACTTGTCCCATAAGAGTAGATATTCCTCCATTTACCACATCTCCTCATCAAATGACAAACAAATCTCTTTTCAAGTCTCAACGATTCTTCCCTGAGTCACTTCAGGCTTACAATGCGGGGCTAAAATCTAACTATACTTACTCTAACACTGGGAGAACTCACACAAACAAGGACACAGAACCTGATAGTAGATACCATGCTGAAGATTACCAATATGATCTCTCAGACTCTGGTCCTGAGGCCCGATCTGATTCACATTCTCACATTATCTCTGATTCACATCCAGAGACTCCAACAGAATATCACACAGAATTATACCAACACAACCCAACAGATCCAGTGCCTGAGGAACCTCAAATCTTTGAGGGGAACCAGAGCATGGGTGAGTGTCATAACCAGCATTACCAACAGGAAGACCTCAGTCAGCTCTGCTCAGTGGGTTCTAGGCTGCATTATTATGATGAGCAGTCAGGAGATGAAGCTGAAAGTTCAGGGACTGTTAGAGTCCAGGTCGGGAAGAGTTCAAGTTTGATCAGTCTTTCACAAGAAGTTCTGCCCCACCAAGAGCAATCTGAAACTGAAACTCATCTTTCACCTGAACTGCAGTTAGAAGCAGTGAGAAGATCTAACAAACCATCCACTCCAACTCAACATCAAACAGCAGAGTCTAGCAGAGCTGCAGGAGACGCTGTTTCTTTGGCCATCAAGGACATTAAAGAAGCCATTGAGGAGGTGAAAACCAAAACAGTGTGTTCACCCTACACGCCCGACAAGCCCAGAGAGCCTGTGTGGGTGATGAGACATGACGTGAGCGCTGTCGATGAGTTCCTTCCTCAACCTCAACTCCAGCCGAATCCACCGTCACCATCTCAGCAGTCACCGACGTCTCCACAGAACACAGTTAGTGACGGTTCAGTTCACTTTCACTGGACATAATTGAACAAACTAGATTTTTCTTAGAATTTAGCAGCACATGACAATTCACAGCCACAGAAAGAAAAATTGGGAAATTGTATGTAGATTGTAAATTTTATGTCTAGAAATAAACTTACATTTATGTAAAATTATAACATATATTTAAAAAAATCCAGTAATTGGAAAAAAATGGAAAAGTCATAAAACTTCAAATAGTAAAAAAGTGTGTGAACCCTGAAATACATGAACTTGTGCTCTTTAAATTAAGTTTAGCATTTAACAGGTTATAGTAATGATAACAATATAACTGTATAAATTACACTGTAAGTTATCTAAAAAGAGCAAAAATGGTGATTCTGCCTTTTTACACTATTTAATAACAGTTTTCTGTTTTTATTTTCACAGGCATCATCTCAAGATGTTGTTCTTGCTGTGGGTTCCTCAGCTCTTCATCATCAGAAGCAGAATGCAGATGTGAGTCTCAGTGTTCCAAATGAAGAGGTGAATAACTCTATTTGATGTGTGTTATTCCCTAAACACGTGAATTAGTGATGCTTGTGAAGCAAACTATCACTATCACTTGCACACTTCTTTTTCTGGACAAAACTTTGGTACGTTACTTGTCCCACACGGTTTGTTGTAGACCCATGAATGAGGGGTCAGATTGACCGGATTATTGGGGGGAGGTGTGCTGTGACTTTTGTATGCGATAAGGTGTACAATGTTTTATGGGCGTATGAAAAAGTGGGCAAAAAATTTCATAGACATAACATTGGGCTGAATTTTGTGATGTCATAGCTCTGCATCAGAATGTTA
>JAZGTK010015855.1:0-13011 GCA_036877625.1 Ambastaia sidthimunki
TAAAGCATAAGATCTCGCCCTCCTCTGCACGATTGGGTGCGTGGAGGTATGCAAATACAGTTTGACAGGAAAGTAGAACATCCAATCAGAGCATTCGGACTGAATGCAATGATTGGACGAATATTTTATGTTTTACCTTTCACATAAGATATGTATTTATATAAATATATTTAGACCACTTTACTTAGTGATTGCTGTCAAGCTGTGAATTTTAACCAGCATAACAAAAACTTACTCTGCTTTTAAATTTATGTTGCAAGCACAATTGTAATTTGAATGAGAGGAAATTGGGTTTTAACAGAAAGATTGGAGAGCTGATGCTGACCTTCAGGTCTCTGTGGATCAGATCTTTAGAGTGAACGTGTTTCACGGCCTGCAGGATCTGTCTGCAGATATGAGCTGCATCTTGTCTTCTCTCTGTATCTTCTTGATTCCGTGAGTTTCTTTTATCAATCCACACACGCAGAGTGTCTCCCTCACAGAGCTCCATCTGAATGTACAGGAACTTTGCCTCCGGGCCAGAACTGAACCCAGCAGATAATAGACAGTAAATCAGTCCACCGTGAGTTTAAACACAATCACCTGTGTTTTATGTTAGTGTTTGTGAGTTACTCTGAAGTGCTGTTGCTCTCTGAGGAGTCCAGCTTGTACGCAGTTTCCTCCTCCCAAGCTGTGAAGTAACGGATAATGTTGGGATGATGAAGGTCCGCCAAAGCAGTCACCTCACGAAGAGCTTTCCTGTGGAGAAGAGAATGTTCTCAGAATGTTGGCTAAAATGTTATGAGTAGAACACTTTCTTATTACATATATCAGAACATTATTCTTAAGTACCTAGTGAAATGTTTTAAAAATGTTACAGAATTAAAAAATGTTAGAATATCGTTCTTATAACTTAAGCAATAACGTTGATACAATGTCTAAAAAACAGGAAATTTTAACAATAGGTAATACTGCAGCTGTGTCACACACAAACCTAGAGAGATATAAAAACACTTTATTCTAATGAACTTACTCTGTACACTTCACTATCTTTACAGCATAATATTTGTCCTCAAGTTTTCGTCTTGCCTTGAAGACACGCCCAAAACCACCTTTTCCAATGCGATTAATCGTGTCAAAATCTTCTAAAAACCTACAAACAGTTAAATGTAGCAGCTTCAAAACACTGAATTCTCAAAATCCTTCAAAGGCTGATTGAAATAAAGCCATTACAGATCAAACAACATTTTTAAACAGTTATAGAGAAAATGTAACATTGAGGTTAAAGAGTGTTTACCTTGATTTAGCTGTTTGATTGAACGGTGGTTTTATCTGGTTGTTTAAATTCACGTTAGAATCACCCTGTGAATGGAAACAGAAGAAATAATTTGAGATCAGTCATCTTAAGTTAGAGATTGAACTGACTTCATAAAGTTAAATCAAATAATAAAAAAAAATGGCAACCACAGTACAATGGCAAACACGACGCTTGTAGTTCTGCGTTACATTTAAATGAACCAATCGTCTTTTCATAGTGGCATCACATCTTTATTTCTTTATATCTTTGTGTTACTTTTCCTAATAAAGCTACATACATACAAACATAAAGCCACCAACATTATGTAACAATATTGTAAAATGTATTTATTTACTGTTACTAAAATGTATATATTACTGCTAATAGTGTTACAATACCTCTTTAATCTTGGGTGAGCCGTTCTGTAATTGATTGAAATTTGGTGCTAATCTGAAGGAATAAACAAAACGTTATTTCATGTGTTGGTTTAAAAATACGTACAGATTTTGTTTTTATTTAATTAAAAATATGACTTACCTCATTTTTGCCTTCACATACGGGCTTGAAGCCTGTAACCCAGATTGTATTTCATGTTAATGTTCAATTGTTATGTTGAATATAAATAACGCAGAATGGATGTACCGGACTTACGGCCATAGGAGAACCGAGTGTTGAATCTTTAAAGACGATGAAATCGCTGGAGCTCGAGGCTGCAAATGGTCTTTGTGGTAGATGTAAAGGATTCCCAGATTTATTACAGTAAAATTTACAGTACATTTTTTAAACTGGCCGTTATTATATATATGCAAAACGTAAAGATATATTGATACATTAAACTCACAGTTTCTCTGAGGTTTGTGATGAAGTGTCTTCTTCAGAGCTCTGTTAATGTAAAACATTGATATGTTTGTTGAGGAAGAGCATCACTAACATCTGAAATCATACATGAGCTTCAGACAGATCAATTCACTTGCCTGTGTGCTGCTGTCTGACGGCCGCTGAATTTCTCTCCAAGCGTTTTGAGCTGCGTTCTGCTTTGCCTCTTTTGAACTCTTTCCTTGTCCTTCAGAAAATTCCCTTCCATTTACAACAGCCTTATATACAAACCTGGAGACGCAGATGACAGTTTTCATCCAAAGCTTTAAACAATGGAGCAGAATTTCTCAGAGATGATCAGAACTTACTCTGGGTTGTGGGGGGGGCCTCTTTTTGCCACTAATTTGAAATCCAGTACAGATTTATTTTTCTGGCAGTACTCATTCAGATGTGCTATGTAGTTACTGTCAGGTGTGCAGCTTTGAGAATCTTCAGTGAAACTCATACGGTCCAAGCTAGCGCTGAAGTATCAACAACAAAAAAACTTTAAAACCTTTAAACTGAAGATTATTACTGTCAGTCAGGTTGTTGATGTTCATTTACCTGAGAGACGCAACCTCTGACCTCTGTGTATTATTGCAGTGCTCACCAGAGACCTTAAATATAAAGCCACATATTATATTTTAAAAATCTATTTATTATAGCATTTAGAAATGAAAGCGGGATATCTGTCATCTTACCTCATTGTTTTGCGTTTGCCGTAATTCCTCATAAACACATTTAGCTGCAGCCTCTTTTGCCTCCTTCTTTGTTTTGCCACAAGCCTCAGGATATTCTTTATGACCACAAACATACTTACAAACATACACACACAATCTGCACACGTGAGAAGAGAAATGATGGTTAAACGTGGGGACGTTTGTTACAGATTGCAGCTTTAATGTTTACTATTGCTACAATGTTGTTGTCCAGATTATGTTTCTTCATTGTAATATATACTGTGTATTGAGTAACTTTTAACGAGGAATACTAATTTCCGGTATTTACTGTAAATATGTGCTACAGTAATACTGTACTATACTGTACAGTAGTGTCTGCTTCTAATGCACCTCAGTCTATCTGTCTAAAACTGCTTTCAAGGGTTGGTATCAATCTTGTTGCAGTTCATTCAAGTTTGGGGGCTTGGCACTTATTTTGTGTCAATATTTGTGAAAGTAATGGATTAGTCTTCACAAGTGTCAAATGAAAAAGATCAGGCATGTTTTTTAAATGTTTAATACTCACTGAATGGCACTTTCTGTGTCCATCTTGGTTGACTCACGAACCTTAAATCCTAACTTGTTCTTCTGTGAATATTCGTTGAGCCAGGAAATATAATTCATTCGCACTGTGCTAATGTTGCTGGAAATGCTTTGAGTAGACACTGACTGTGTTTGAAGACACATTAACATCAGTGTTAAAGAACACTTACATCCAAAACACAATCACCATAACAACATGTTATTTAAAAACAAGTAAGTTTGCATTCATTATATGGTATATAGTACTTGATTCTGACTGATGTTTTTGCCCTGACACAGAAAGACTTATTGCTACTTTAACTATA
Source organism: Ambastaia sidthimunki (assembly GCA_036877625.1). Classification (NCBI taxonomy): domain Eukaryota; kingdom Metazoa; phylum Chordata; class Actinopteri; order Cypriniformes; family Botiidae; genus Ambastaia; species Ambastaia sidthimunki. The sequence goes on from JAZGTK010015855.1 coordinate 3,699, forward strand.
AGAGATAATAAGTATGAAGTGTGTGCATGTAAACACTCGTCTCATGGGCTCAATATAAGACACGTGTTGATGTTGTCGTACAGTGTCAGTGTTGTTTGTCGGTATAATGGCTCTGCAGGCGTTGCGGGCTGCGTTGTGTTTTGCCTCTTTCTTGCTTTTTCCTATGGCATCAGGGTAACGCGTGCCATTCACTATTGCTGTACACGTAAACCTTACACACAAATAAAGATATTCACTATTAGTATGTAGTTGTCGCAGAATGAAGAACTTTTTAAATGCATTGATGCTTTGCATGATTCGGTGGGTCATAACTCACGTTTTATCGTGGCTCGGGCCCTCGGTGGAGCCCTCCTCATACTGCACACTGAACCCCGTCCTCTGTTTGTACTCATTCAGTTTGGAAATGTACGTTTCTGACAGCGGCTCCATTGCAGTTTAAAGCCACTAAAATCTCGTGCTGAAAGGTCAAAACCTCAACTATCAAGCCGCGTTAATGGCGGGTTAGAACGAGCACATTAACCAGACGAGCAGAACTAACTAACTAACTAACCGGCGCTGATGGCTGAGTTCAGCTAGTTTAATAACATCACTGTTGCAGTTTCATTTTCCTCACGTTGTTCTTCTGATCGACTAAGTTTCGATTCCAGGATCTCTACGTCATCCGTCAACAGCCAATCACATCCCGCGCCGGCTGACGTCACCAATCAGCTGAAGATATCTAACAATACATTTTTAGTTGATATTTATAAACATGATGTTCGTTAAAAAGTTTAAGTAACAAAGCTGTAATAGCACAAATGTGTGGATTTAGTGATACTGTGTGTGATTTAGTGATGCTGTGTGTGATTTAGTGATACTGTGTGTGATTTAGTGATGCTGTGTGTGATTTAGTGATACTGTGTGTGATTTAGTGATACTGTGTGTGCTGTCACACTGGTAAGATCGTTTATTTGGTTTTATTTGATGGTTCCCAAACCTTTAGAAAACAATTTCCATGATGTTTCTAGTCAAATCACTACTGTTGATATTAAAACATCATTCTGTAGTGATTGCACGCAAAAACAGCAATTTCTAGCCCATTAGAGATGAGTTAACCTCATATCACCTTACCTCAATGTATGCATTTCTATAAATACTCCATAATGTATTAAAAATTACCATAACCTGATACTTTCAAAGCTTTTCATTGGCCTCAGAAACACTGCATTTCAATATACAGTGTACAAGCTTCACATCTAAAATAACTTAAATTATTCTGTGAACTGCTTTGTATAAACTAAAACAGGGTATTTTGAGGCATATATATTTTGAGGTATAACCTGATTTTCTGTTAGTACTATTGACAAATAATCATTATCTTTAAACATCTCAACACTTAGTTACAATTAAAAATATCTTTACTTATTTCAACACAACACCCGACATATGAACAGGAAAATATAAATACTAAACAGAAAGATACAAATAACTATTGGGTAAATTAAAAATAAGGGAAAATTCCAGAAAAATTGCAGGTTGCTCTAGTCATCATGATCTGCAGCTGTGTTACCCGGACAGTTTGAGTTTAAGTCGTCTTCATCTGTTAAAGGAGAAGAGTTCTGATGAGGCATGTGATACTACAACCTTAAATCATGATACAAATTTCACTTGACCAAAAGATTGTATATCCTCCTAACATGAACATCACTTACCATTATATGCTGTGCCGCACCATATGCAGTAAAAATGTTCCCCACGCAAATATGACGTGACAAACTGCAGCTTGTCTAAAGGCTGTGAAAGAACATAACAGTGAGGTAGTGCATCAAAACCCACAGTGTATTTAAAATAAACGTGATCTAACTCACTGTCAGTTCCTCCTCATCCTCACTGTCCTCAGTTTCTTCCTCATGAAGCTCCGCCTCTTCGTCTTTGATGACTTCAGGCCAGTACCAGCTGTCTCTGGGAACAGTCACACCCTAACATAAAGAACAACATTTATATTTAGAAATACATCACTGTTGTTCACCAATCGCTCATTGTTTTACCCAGGCATTTTTAAACACTAACAAAATTTTTTATTCCTTTAAGTTGCACATTGATTCAAGCAATCAGAGCGGAGTTTGTGATTTTCACCAATGCTTTCTGATTTTGTGTGAATTATGTGCAGTTTATCTCTGTATAGTTTTGGTTATATCAAACAGAAACCATCAGTTCATCAGTGTAGAAGAACTAGAAGATTGAAGGACCTTCTGACAGTCCAGCTGTTCACAGGCTCGCTGGCTTCTCCTCAGATCTCCCAGCGTTTGACGTTCTTCTCTTTCAGTTCTTATCCGCACTCTGTGTTAAACACAAACAAACTGATTCTCAAACACATTCAGGACACGAGACGATCATGAGCCTGACATGAGATTATCTACAGGTACCTGAAATCCTCTAAAGATTTTTTCTCCACCTGCTGTTTCATTTGCACCTTTTTTCGATAATTCTGAAGTTCCTCGTCCGCTTTCCTTTTCTTGAGTTCCTCCATCCCAATTCCACCTCTGTCTACAAACCATAAATATAAACCCTCAAAAATGTTCTAATCAACAACAATTATAGTTATAAACCAGACAAATTCAACCAAACCTGTTTTGATGTTCAGAGGAACTGGCTCAACTCGTCCAGAACCTGTAATGACAATTTTGTGTTTATATATTTTAATAAATAGAAATATAACAGCATTAACACCACAGATTCTTTATATCATTGTGTTATGTGGGGATTTGCTTGATTGGTATAATTTATGCTTTCGACCTAAACATGATCTGATTGTGAGTTTATACTTAAATAACTACCCCATACCCTCACACATTGTTTTAAAACGCCTGAATACAGCATCTAACAGACACGTTTTTATTAAATAAAGAAACTAATGAGGTTAGACCCTCACTGGCCTTCTTTGCCGAGTCCTTGTCCTGCTTTGTAGCCCATCTTCTGCAGTAAAGCAAAGCCTTTATTGTGGCTGCTGATGCTCTTCTCCAGCGCCGCGGCTCGCGTCTCTTGCTCCGTCTCTCTCAAGCTCTTCTGGCGGCTTTGAGCGTTTTTCTCTTTCTGCAGGGTTTCCTTCCTCAAGACCTCTTTAACTCGCTTTACCATCGGCACACCAGGCCGAACATCTGGACTGTTCATGTACATAAACAACATCATGTCACGCATGTAAAAACTTACAGTGCAATGAAATCATTTATCTTCCTGTATCAAACTCACTCTGACAGTAACATAATAAACACGAACTATCACTCACATTTGCTTCAGAAAGGCGTCAGACATGTAATCATCTTCTTCATCAGCCATCTGTGTAATTAATTAAACTGTAGCGTTAAAACAGATGATGTTGAACGTGTATGTGAAGCGCTTGTGTTGTTCCGTCCTCTAAATGTGTCCGACCGGAACGCGCTGCTCGACTGTTTTATGTTCCTGTTGACCGACAGTGAACTGATGCTTCTGGAGACCCAAGAAATGTATCAGAGTTATTGAATTATAAACTGAACTGCATTTTATTTCTATAACATTTGGGTCTATTATTTCCACACAACGCTCAAAGATGACTTTAAATATTGTTGGTATTTCCTTTACGAATAATCAAATAAAAAAAAAAAAACAGAAAACAGTTTAACAGAAAACATTGCTAAAAGACTTTTCATTTGGACTTAGAGTCTATCACTTGTGAACATGTTTACAACATATTTAGGAAGAGACACATTGTCTTTGTCTAAATAAATATAACTTTATTTCAAGAAAAGAAACCTATTGTACATTTTCATATATATCTGTGTGCATTTAATATATATCTGTGTGCATTTAATATATATCTGTGTGTATTTAATCATTCTATGGCTCGTATAACAATACATTAGATAAAAGGCTTTGTAAACTTCCACAACAATTTTATATAATCTAATACAATTTTTTTTTTCCAACTTGTTATATTGCTCATTACCTCAAGCAGCGTTATTTAATCTTCAGGGACAATGTTATACAAATGTTTTCCTTTCGCATCAAATGCAACATAAATAAATTTTGAGACACTTGTTTTTTCCATTATTGTTTAGTACTTATCAACATAAGCATAGAATTGATTATGCGTTGGTCAGCTCTCATAAACATCATTTTACATTCACACGGGTCTAAAAATGTGTAACATTGTTGTGTTTACTGGAGTGTTTATTCTTTATTTCTAAAACATATTTTAAAAATATTTGAAATTTAGAGGTTTCTGTCATATCTACAACAGAAACAAATAATCCTGACAAATGGTTGTTTAAATGTTGGCCATTAAATGTTGCCATATTCATTGAACTCAAGCCTGCAGTCATTTGCAAGGAGAGGCAAGTAAACAACTCAGTTGGTGTAATAAAATCCACAATAACTAGCATATAAAAATAAACATAATCTATATGTCACCTGCAAATGTCTGTGAATGTAACACTATATGACACATGCTTAGTTTATTATAGCAAAACCTAATACAGCAGCAGGAACTAATGATGTTGAAAAACATCCAGGTTTAATTCGTTAAATAAAAAGCAGATGAAATGTAATGTAACAATGTAACAGACACACAATCTTATAACAAAAAATTAATAGTACATTATTATATATGATGTATGTGTGATTTGTAAGGAGTATCAGCTAAAAAAGTTTGCAAAGACCAGAACATAATTTTAAAACTTCATGTTAAAATACTGTCAGAAAGAATTCGATTTTACCACCTTCAGCTTCAGACAGAAAAAACTCTCGCCTGCTTTATTAAACCACCTGATAATAACTAAACATTTTAGGGTTTTTAAAGACAAAAGCATGTGCAAAAACTGTTATTTAAAAAAATGCAGAGAGGAAATAATCTGATGTATTTAAATGAGGTTATATTCATATTATCCAGTTGAATCTATATATCAAACAACTTCCCAGTTTGTTGCATTAAACAATCATTTAATTACAAATGAGCCTTTTCAACTGTTACATTACCTTCATCAGCTACTAAACATCATATTGTGTCTATAAAGCGTGTGCGAGCGTCTACAGCTCTTCACTCTCTTCTGTTGGCTCTGACTGACAGGCAGAAAATGTGACGAAGCTTCTGTCACTGGTGGGAAAAGCAGATTTCACATCCAGACCTTGATCAGTCAGAGCGACGTAGCGGCTTCCAGTCAGCTGTGTTTTCCTCATTGGTGGATGAACGTGCTGATGCCACTGAGCTACACAGGAAAAACAATGTTGCAATTTAAACTAATTAACAAATAAGCCATTCGTTAATTTTTTTGTGCCAAAACCTAAAACAGAAAGTGACTCACCGTAGATGTCCAACCTGGCTGTACATGATACGATACCAGCCTCATTTTTGGCAGACACCGTGTACCAGCCAGCATCCTCTTTTCTGGTTGGTTGAATTAGCAGACAAACATAGCCTGTGGTGTCCTGATGCATGCTGGGAAATCACAGATGCAGACAGAGAATGTTACTAGTAATAACATGCACTTATAATGTTACATAAAAACGTTATTCTTAAGTTGTTAGTAGATGTTTTAAAAACATTATAAAATGCTTTGTATGTTCCTAGAACTTATAAAAATACTTGTTACTTAATAGAAATATTAGGGAAACGTTTTTACAACGTAAAGTTGATTAATTTATGATGCTACATATTCACAGAAAGATTCATGTGGTTCATGTGACCAGCAGGAATGTGACCACCATCTTTCCTCAGAGCTTCTAAGCAGACTCACCTCACTCCATCCTTCGAGTGGGAGATGGTCTCATTATCTTTCTTCCAGTATATCAGCGGCTGCGGCATTCCCGAAACTCTGCACTCCAAGCGCACCGGCGCTCCCTCTGCGATGCCCGTGTTCTGCAACTTTTCCAGAAAATGCGGCGCCTGTTTCATCTCTTTTTCTACAGATAAGAGTTTGTATGAGAGGACTGAACATCTTCAGAAACATTTCTAATGTACTTGAAAGGCAGGGTAGGTGATTTCTTCCACAAATGTTGGTTTGTTATGCTGGTTGAAAATCTCTTCATGTCCTGATAACAATCACTAATTAAAGTGGCTTAAATATATTTTTATAAATATATATCTTTTGTGCATTCAGTGCAAATGACAGGATGCCCCACTTCTCTGTCAAACTGTATGTGTTCATGTGCGTTAGAGGATGTTATATGGTTTCAAAGCTACTTTGCTATTGCTAGCCTCTAGAAATTACCTACCTTACCACTAATGTTAAAAATTCTATCAGAAGGAGTCAGATCTTACCCATGACTTTAAGATCCAGACAGAAAGAGCTCTGGCCGGCTTTATTGGAGGCGATGCAGGTGTACGTCCCGTCATCAGCTTGAGACAATGGATCCATAACTAAAGAATGAATCCCGTTCTCTCTCACCAGCGTTCGATGGGTTAAGTCCGGATATATCGGTTTCCCGTTTAGAAGCCACATGATTTCAGGATGTGGTAATCCACTCACCTACACAGCAGAAGGGGACGATTTACACACTGTAAACATGCAACTTTAACTCACCTAAATGAGATTTGAAGGCATCTTCCATACCTTACAGTCTAACCTACAGAGTCTTCCCTCATGGACTATCATGTCTCCTGGTGCCTGCAGGAAGTGTGGACGGAAAAAGCGTTCTTGAATGGGCTCTCCTTCCACTTCCTGTACACGTGCTCTGACTCTGTAAATAAAGGACAGAAATGTTACACACAAGCACAAAAGTACGAGAGTCTAGAACTATGTATATGTTTCATAAAGGTCCTTTATATCTGCAATCTGTACAGGTTTTTGGTAGGGTCAATTTGACTTGATATCAACATACATAATGAACAGTATGTAAAGTAACCTGCAATTTTATGTTTCAATCAGAGATGGTGACAGAGAGGCAGAAGTTATGGACAGCTGCTTTAATGAGCTCATGATTTGCTTTCTGCAATGTCCAGATATTTGAAAGTGCAGAACTTGAGAATGAAGATCATCTCTGAGCTCTCATCAGACTCACCTCTGAGACTGAACCATGGGTCGGTTTCGCACAGGACCCGTTTGGACAATCAGGTGCCCAGAGCAACTTATCCTTCCCTAAAGATATCAACAGACATTGACTCACGTGCAACAACAGTGAAGAGTGATACTTAGCGACAGTAACCGACCGTTTGTTGCTGTTACCTGAGGATTTGCTGCCATGACGGTATAGTTCCCATCATCATCACTTGTAGCAGCTTCAATGTGTAAAGAACACGTTCCATCACCTTCTCTGATCTTCTGATAGTGTTCGTTCCTCTTCAAAATCTGTTTTCCATCCTTAAACCAGTACACCTGTGAAAACACAGAAAATCACCAAACCAGTATCTTTAATATTCTGCTTGTATGTACAGTATTCCTGTAGAGGAAGACATCTGATGGGCAATATAATACAACATTTATGTTTTATGATAAATGACAACAAATGAGACAGAAAAATGAATGAAACATTCTGTCACAATATTTACTCAAAATTCACAAAACAATATTTGGAAACTGATGTGGCCATCGGTCAGTTTTATAAATGATAAGAGATATATCAGCTTTGTTAATCTGCCATCATATTATGGACAAAAATGGACATATTACGTGATCTGGCTGATTAATCAGTTTATCACTAATTATAATTTCATGACAGACATTTCTAAGTTTCTTTGCTCACCTTTGGTATTGGAATTCCAACAACTTTACATGTAAACGTGACAGGAATTCCTTCCACTGCGCGGTAGTTTTTCAGTTTCTTGTCAAAGATGGGAGCGATACATTTTCCAGTGGGAATTTCATCATGCTGAACTTCCTCGTCCGACTCCTCAACGGGTGTCCTTTCCAAACGAAACTCGATCTCGCTCATTAACCTCTGCTCAAAGTTTGACACTTTGTATTCCTGCAAAAACAATTATGAAAAACTATTATCCAATATTTTGGTAAAATACTTTGGTAGCTAATGCGAAGTTGTCAGACTACACATGCATGTAGTCTGAACAGAATGCACTGAAAATGCCTAAAGCAACAAACAATACAGAAATCTATTCTAAAGGGTGTAACTTAAAATTGCTTAAAACAGTTACAAGAGTTCTTCAGTCTGTAAACATCAAGTTTTCCGCTAATGTTGAGTTATGTCCCTGGAAAATCAGTACGTTGCCATGGCGATCACTGTGTCGACATTTATTAAGACATTTGCACATAACAAAACTTTGCTGTGTGTGTTTGGTCCACCAGTAGAATGAAGAAGTGAATCTGTCTGGCCCTCTTCCTTCCCAAAGGAGGGAAACTGTGTGTTGGTAACTGGTTCTGGATGAACTCCAGACTCTCTGGATGAACTCTGCATTTAGTCACCTCTATTTCTGCAGCACAACTCCCCCCACACCCGTTTATTATGTTCTGTCTAGTCTTTCAACTCCACTGGTCATGTTTATTTTCATACCCTGCATTCACATTTCATTCACATATGAAACACTGAACTGAATTAAGAACAGGCCAAAACAACCCAAACCATACAACTTGTCAGAACTCACTTCTCAAAACACTAAAACCATCTACATCTCATGCACGTTCTACTGTGATTAGATTCTACTTAGAGAATTAGTTTTGGTTTAACATGAAACAATATTTTGTTAAACATAATTAGGGGTTTTAAACATTAATACACTAATGGAAGTGACCAATGTTACATTTTAAACCACATAATAATTTTCTCAATCTTCCCATACAGAGTTATCATCCATGCATCCATTCAGTGAGTACTTCAGCCTTGTATTAACAAATTATTATCTCCTCAATGTCCAAATCTTCTGGTTTTACTTGTTGTTTTTTGAAATGCATTTATATCTAACGTTGATCAAACGTTGCTACTGAGCCAGGCACTGCGTGCAGCGGAGGGGAATGCTTGTACCTCATCATAGTTAATGACAGTCGCTGTCTGAACGTTTGGTCGGAGTGGCCGACTCACTTCACAACTCGGCTTCTATAGAGGACAAGGATGAGTGATGTAAACACAGACCCCAGTCACACATCACAACAAATGTGTGAAACACACTGTAACTCTGACAATAACACACTACAGAGAACAATATTAATATGATGCATAACGATAATGCATGTTTGACACATATGACATGTTAGAATATAAAAACAGTGAAAGTAAAACGGGATATTCAACAAATGTGAAGAGTGAGAATGTTTATATGTTCAGATCTGCACACACACTAAATCCAGACAAACAGTTTGTGCTTAAACAGAAACTGGAACAAAAACTGATCAAAAATCTGATTTCAAACGATTTT